>BQNB010056059.1:0-28520 GCA_026074375.1 Tanacetum coccineum | reverse complement strand
TATTAACTGTGTTAATACTACCAGTACTAATCAGTTAGTACTGCTAGTGTAAACTTAGTACTGCTAGAGAAAAGTTAGTACTGTCAGTACTAACTTAATATTGCTGAAAGACTAAAGTTAATGCTGATTGTGAAGATTACATGGAAAGTTAATGCTGATTGAGAAGTTTATATGCTTATTGTAAAGATTACTTGGAAAGTTAATGCTGATTGAGAAGATTACATCTAAAGTTAATGCTGCTGCTAAAATTAATGTTGTCCTGCTAGTGAATAAAATTAATGTTGATTGAAGATACAAAAGGAAATAATATATTCTATATGCTACAAAGGAAACAAGATATGCTAAAGAAGGAAACAAGATCAAAATTATTGTTGAAGATAAAGATTAGTCAAACATTAATGTTGAACATTAATACTGATTTATTAGTTTCCAAATTCAATAAAGATTCCTTTGTAAGTCTTATGGTCTCTCTTTATATAAAGAGATCATAGACATAGTTTATTGATATCCATCAAGAAAAAGTGTGTGTGTGTGTAGAGATATAGCTTCAAGGTTGTAAACTCTATCACTAAGTTAGAGTGATTGTATTAATATATTAAAGCTTGTTGTGTTATATCTTTGTGTCAATCATAATTCACTGTTTGATTGAATATACTTCTTAGTGGTATAAGCTAGATTCCGCATAGCTTATATCATTCAAATCAAAGTTTTATCCTTAGTATTTTTGGATTTATCCAAGGGTACTAAACCTTAAAAGCTAAGGAGTTAAATATCGGTTTTAGGACCATCAATTAAAGTCTTCATACTTAATATTGCCAAGACAGAGTTTGTACTGCCAAGCATAATTTAGTACTCAGTTTATAACTAACAATATTAACTGTATTAATACTGCCAGTACTAATTAGTTAGTACTGCTAGTGTAAACTTAGTACTGCTAGAGCAAAGTTAGTACTGTCAGTACTAACTTAATACTGCTGAAAGACTAAAGTTAATGATGTTTGAGAAGATTACATCTGAAGTTAATGTTGCTGCTGAAATTAATGCTGATTAGTCAAATAGAAGACTGAAGTTAATGCTGCTAGTGAATACAGTTAATTCTGATTGAAGATACAAAAGGAAACAATATATTCTATATGCTACAAAGGAAACAAGATATGCTAAAGAAGGAAACAAGATCAACATTATTGATGGAGTGATGATATGCTTTAAAGAGAAGATTTAGTTTCCTTATACAGTTTCCTTGTAATTAATGTGTAATTAATTGTATTAATTATGTTTCCTTGTACGTCTTATGATCTCTCTATATAAAGAGATCATAGACACATAGTTTTGTATCAAGAAAAAGTATGTGTGTAGAGATATAGCTTCAAGGTTGTAAACCCTAACACTAATTCAGAGTGTTTGTTAATATTAATATAATTGAGGCTGAAAGTTTTGTTACTGTTTCATTGTTTGCTATTCAATTGTTATTATTCTTCTTAGTATCAATAGTAGATTCTGCATAGTATTTGATATTCAATAATCAAAGTTTCTATCATAGTAGTTTTGGATTTATCCAAAGTTGCTAACCTTACATCAAGCTAAGGAGGACAAGATCGGTTTTAGGACAATCAAGTGGTATCAGAGCTTGTTGTGAAGCTTTGAATAAGAAGAGCATCCTACAAATTTTGCATTAATGGCATATTCAAGAAGTTCTTCCAGTTCAGATTCTGAGGTAAATTCTTGTTCTAAATCATGTATGAAAGCTTATGCTACTCTTAAAGAGTAAGCTTTGTTACTATTTATTTGGGTTTCTTTTTGATCCATTGTGCTCTAACTAATCAAACCCAAGATAATTAGTGTTTGTATATTTTTTGGATCTGATGTGGTGTATACATAGCTTGGTATGAATTCATTCAAACTCTTTTATGGTTTTCTTGATAAGCCATAATTGTATAAAGTTGGGGTTTGTACTAATGGTATTTATGGTGGTCATGATTGGAAGAGAAGGATGTTAATGTTATTCTTGATCATTATTGTGCTAAAATAAGATGACATGGAAACTTTCAAGGCAATGATCTAGATCAGCTGGTATACAACTGGTAATAGGATAGTTACTATTGTTGGATGTTTGATACAAGATAATGTTTTTAAATGAAGATAAAATAGCTTGCTTGGATATAGTTTCTGTTGTTTGTTTAAATTAGTGCCGCTCGACTCAGTTAATGGCTGCTATGGATCAGTCATACTTAATGCTGTCAAGGATGGTTAATGCTGCTAATGTACTTTGTGCTGCCTAGTATGGAAGAACAGTAGTAAGTCATGGGTTAATATTGCTAGCGTTAAAAAGCAGTTACTACTGCTTGGGATTATAAAGTTAATACTGCTTCCTATGTTAATACTGTTTGGGTTAAAGGAAGTTAGTACTGCTAGAAGCAATTACAACTGCTAGCCTTGTCCGATAAAAGAAGTTAGTACTGCTAGCTTTGACAGATATCGGATAACACACACATAAGATTTTTGGTTTTTTGGTTTCTTAACTGAATTAAAGGCTCATATTTTTGTAATCTAAAAAATGATGTGTTAGGGTAAAAAAAAAAAAGGGGGGGGGGGGGGGGGAAAAAAAAAAGAAGATTGATTATCCACTTATTTGACGGTGGAAAGTAGAATTATTTGGGATTGTGTTTGTATCATACCTTTTAGCATGAGGTAACGTGTTCGTGCGTAGAAACCATGTTGACGAAGAATTGACAAATCTAACAAAGGTGTGTGATTTTTCTTATGGTGCTCAATGCTTATATTTGCTATCACTTTGGTTATGTGTCTCATAGAAGATGAGGATAAATTGTCAAGAGATTGCGGTCTCCCTATACATTGGTTTTGGGTATACGTTTCAAAGTCACGTGGATATGCAAGGATATAAGACACAAGTTTGGGTTTGTTCTACTTTTAGCATCAAGTCGGTATACATATTTTTCATCATCATAATCATTACATATAGCCTACAGAAAAAAAATTTAAAGATTCCAAGATATTGTTAACATATGGGTTTTTCGGGGGAAGCTTAATGTTTAAAATTGTTTTAACCAATTACATGCCATATCAAAGCTGCCTTATTTATGTCCCCTACTTTATTATAACAAAAAGGGGTAAGAAGATTCAATGATAATCTACAACTTAGATTAATGGGAAGTTTCATCGTAAATTAACTTCAAGGGAAGTTCGAGCATATATTGTTTTGTCATTATCAACTATGGGAAGTATTGTTGGGAATAATATTTGAGTTTGATAAGAACAAAACATGACTGAAAACAAGTATTGGAAATAAGTAAGAGAACAAAGTCGTCATTAGGATTCTAACAAGATGTAGGAGAAAAAGAAGATTTGGTTAAAAATAGATAAGATGAAAAGATATCCAAGATAAAAATTAGATTATTTTACTTATTTAATAACTATTAATAGTTTTTTCGCATATTAAATCGTATAACCTCCTTATGCTATAAAAGGAGTCCAGGCATATAGTATTAGTATGCCAAAAAGTGTGCGTGAACCAAGCTTAAAACGTGTTGTATGTGTGGTTTTTACACATCCCAAAGAATAGATGCAAGCATTGAGTGTGTAGTCCCAAGGATCTATGATTCCCTGTTAGAGTAAACTGTCTTACCATAGATCATTAATATTGGGGGCTTGTAGTAGACATGTAACTAGGTGATGATGAATTAAAACCTTTTGCTTAATAACAAGTATCAACGCTTAAAAAATTCCCTCCTTTTGTTATTAGATCATTCCTAGGATCATTTTCTAAACAAACAAGATCTTAAACGTTCTTCACATTGGTTATCAGAGCTTGTTAGAAGCTATGAATAAGAAAGAAGAGCATCTAACAAATTTTTGCATAAATTGCATCTTCAAGAATTTCTTCTAGTTCTAAAATCATAGTATGGAAGCTTAACAACTCTTAAAGACAATAAGAAATAAGACTTCTGATTACAAAAAAGTCTTAATTTAATTTGTTATCTTATAAAGCACGTCTAGAATCAGTAGAAGCTAGACTAGTTTATTATAAGAAAAATGAGGCTGTGTTAGAAGATAGCATAAATGTCTTAAAACTTGAGGTTAGACTAAGAGATAATGCCTTATATGTATATAAATTGAATGGAAAAAGCTGAAGCAGAAAGATAATCATTGAAACAAACATTAGAAAAGTTTCAAATTCATTCAAGTCTTTAAATGAAATACTAGAATGTCAAGTAATTGACAAGTTTAAAAAGGGACTAGGATATGATGCAGCTACTGCAGCTTCTCCTGCAGTAGAAGGTTTTGTAAATTTAACTGATAAGTTTGGATCAGATAAGGCATATCATGTCGTTCCCTCACCTCTATCTAGAAATTTCTTACCTGGAAAACCTGATCTAACTTTTATAGATGAAATTGTAGAAAGTGAAAATTTAGATGTTACTACTGTTGTTACACCTAGTAATGAAAAGTCAATTGAAAAATAAGCGGTGTTCAGCACAGTTGAATCTAATACTGTTATGAGAGAGTGTTGTGCCCCAATTAATGAGGAGTTAGTGTCAGATGGTAAGAAGAAAACTATTGTTCCTACTATTCCTAAAGTTGATGTTGTCTGCCTCTTGAAGCTCCTCCTCAAAAGGCTTAGTGTCCGAGTCAGAATCCAAGGTATAATTAGGTGATGCTGGTGCCTCAATCAGCATTGTGTTATCATCCAAAGCTGAAGCATAATCAGGTGATGGTGGAGCCTCGAATGGCTCTGAGTCGGTGTTTGAAACCGGGGCAAAATCAAGTATAGTGGTGGGTAAGCGGCTCCCTTAGCCTTCGAGTCCGAAAGGATAATGTAAGAGGTGGATGAACCAATACTCTCGTCATTGGAACCTGATGAGATGGAAATGTGGGAGACAGAAGACATGTTGCTGTGACAAGTTCAGTATTTATATAAACGTCATTTATATAAAAGTTGATGTAAACGTACATAAAATAAGTGTGAACATATAGTGAGTATGTGCGCTAAATGTTATGATAAAATGTTATGATGTAATGGTTATAGTCCAGGCCTAATGATGCAACCTAGTTCTCTATAACCTTGGCTTTAGATACCAATCTATCAGACCCAACAAAATATCGTTGCGGAAAGGTAACCGGGGGTGGTGACTTCATGGCAGATGAACATGAGATATAAGGAACGGCCTCTATATGAGTCGTTAAAAAGGTGATCATTTGATACATTTAAAATAACCCAAGTTTTCAACCAAGTACAAACAATAGTTTCAATACAAAATGATATTTAGTTTGAATGACATCCAAATGATCATAGTTATGCAGGAAAAGACTTTGAAGATGCGACTCCATCAAGCTAGCCATGCAATTCACGAACTTGAGAAATACATGCTTAAAACGTCAACAATGATGTTGGTGAGTTCACAGGTTTAAGTAAATATAAGTGTGGACCACAAGATTTTCAAGTGTATAACCATTATAACAGATACAATGTCATATAAAAAGAATTTATTATGATTGCACTAAGCTCATGACACCGAAACTAGGACTGACGTTTCATGTGTTACAAGTAGTTTCTTGGTAGGGGCCTAATGTTGGGAATTAAAGTCTTCATACTTAATACTGCCAAGACAGAGTTTGTACTGCCAAGCATAATTTAGTACTCAGTTAATAACTAACAGTATTAACTGTGTTAATACTGCCAGTACTAATCAGTTAGTACTGCTAGTGTAAACTTAGTACTGCTAGAGCAAAGTTAGTACTGCCAGTACTAACTTAATACTGCTGAAAGACTGAAGTTAATGATGATTGAGAAGATTACATCTGAAGTTAATGCTGCTGCTGAAATTAATGCTGATTAGTCAAATAGAAGACTGAAGTTAATGCTGCTAGTGAATACAGTTAATTCTGATTGAAGATACAAAAGGAAACAATATATTCTATATGCTACAAAGGAAACAAGATATGCTAAAGAAGGAAACAAGATCAACATTATTGATGGAGTGATGATATGCTTTAAAGAGAAGATTTAGTTTCCTTATACAGTTTCCTTGTAATTAATTGTATTAATTATGTTTCCTTGTACGTCTTATGATCTCTCTATATAAAGAGATCATAGACACATAGTTTTGTATCAAGAAAAAGTGTGTGTGTGTAGAGATATAGCTTCAAGGTTGTAAACCCTAACACTAATTCAGAGTGTTTGTTAATATAATTGAGGCTGAAAGTTTTGTTACTGTTTCATTGTTTGCTATTCAATTGTTATTATTCTTCTTAGTATCAATACTAGATTCCGCATAGTATTTGATATTCAATAATCAAAGTTTCTGTCATAGTAGTTTTGGATTTATCCAAAGTTGCTAACCTTACATCAAGCTAAGGAGGACAAGATCGGTTTTAGGACAAACAAGAATAACTTATTATTTACATAATTATGGAAGACAAACCGAGCAACAAACACGTGTTTTAGGTTTCCCAATGAACCAATGGCATATTGGTGTGAGTTACTAAGGGTGTTCACGCATCGGGTAATACCTGTAAGAACCGAAAACTGAAACTAAATCGAACTGAAAAAGCTAAATCGAATGTGTAACTGAACTAAACCAAATTAGATATTCGGTTTTAGTTATCAATATGATTTTGACAAAATGTTTACCAAACCGAACTAAAAACTAAATTTATATAAGTGTATATATATATATATATATATATACACATAATATTACCAATAATTTTTTTTCCTAGTATAAACTGAAACACATATTGAGTTTGAAACATTATTTTTGCTAAGAATTCATAAAATAAAATTTTTAAATAATATAAATTATGTAGTTTGGGTTACTCAGGTCAATAAAAAACCGAATCGAATTCAAATTTAATTTTCTATTGTTTAAATCCGTTTTGAACTCAGTTCGATTCGATTTTTGATTTTTCCAAGAAAAAGTTTAACCGACCTAACTAAATAAACCGAATAACCCAATCACCCGAACCGACTAACCTTAGATTTTCTCAAACTTGCTAAACTTGGCGCATTGGAATAAATTGATAAGAAAAACCATTTGGTAAATAAGTCCATTTACGTTTAACATGTTTTGACTGAAATCTATTTTACTCGTTAGTCAACTCAGATTATCCGTCTACTTACCACGTATTTCACTTGTATACAACACATATTGTAAGAAAAAGTGTTGCAAATAATTACTTTTTTCTTATACATCATCCTATAATAATAAGTCATATTCATACCCAACCATGAAGAACAACAACAAAGAAAAATAGTTACCTAAGTCCAAATCTTATCAAATCAAAAATAATAAAATGCAATTGACGTATAACCTAATAAAACAGTAAAACTCTCAACGTTGAAATTTACCTTTTAGCGTTTGCTCTTCTAGGGTAAAATCGACAGTTTGATCGAAATTTTGTCAAACATGAAAGAGAAATTTGTTAGTTTGGTAGATCTAAGTGATACTTTGAACTCTTTGGTAACAATCATACATCATATGCATGGAGCATACAAACAAGTTTCATGTTTGACCTTCTCAACTCTCTTCACCGCTATCGCTCCAAGAGCCTCCGACAAAAGCTCTTTGGTTCTTATCTTTTGGTGGTTTTGGACATTCTCCAATAAGATGATTCGGGTCGCCGCATCTAAAGCATTTTCTATCACTTTTACCATTCTTATCATCACGGCTTATTTAGAACGTCTTTTTGTCGTTCGGATTGTCTCACGAATCACACTCTTCTTTAAAGAACTCTTGAAAGTCTCTTACGATCATGAAAATTCTTCGCTTCACTACCGGAAGTCGAACACTCTTCATCACTAGATTCTTTCTTAGCCTTTAATGCAAGAGATTTCCTTTTAACTTTTGCTTTGACTATTTCAAAATCTTTTCTGATGATCATCTCATGGAATTTAGGGTTTCCAATGAGCTCATCAAGAGATAGTGATGTTAAGATCTTTCGACTCTTAATTGTCGTACCTTTGCTCTCCATTTAGATTATAGCTCTAAGAAACCTCCTTACTAGTTCTTACTAGAATAACCTATTCATCAAGAGCTTTAAGACTAGTAATTAATAGTATTAAATCTAGCAAAAAGCCTATCTATAGATTCGTCTTCGAATGACGAATTGTTTCATATTGTTTTACAAAAGGTCGATCTTATGTATCTTTGACTTGTCTATTACCTTGATGGTGATAACAAAGTTTCCAAATTTCTTTGCCGTGTTACACATGAAAATTCTTTCATATTCCTTTTCTTGTCAAAGCATTGTAAATCACCATTTTGGCTTAATTATTTTTTTGCAAGTCTCTTTTTGAGATCGCCGGATTGTTTTTCAAAAGGGATAACCTCATCTAGTTTGGTTTCTAGATTTTATACAATAGGATGAAAATCACCATTGGTAATAACATGCCAAAGATATAGATATTTTGATTTAACATAATTTCTCGAACCTATTTTTCCAATAAATAAAACTATCGCTTTCAAAGAGTGGTGGTCTTTGCATAGATTTGGCCCTTCTAGATAATTTTGTCGAATCCATAGATCGATCTAAGTTTAAAAATACAATATATTTTAAAAATCTTGAGTGACCTTGCTCCTGATACCAATTGTGGAAACTAGAAGGGGGGTTGAATAGTTTACACGTTTTAAAAGTTTACTTTCAAAAATGTTTAGATCCGAGTTATAATATGTTTAAAACAATTTACAAGTTATGAACAATCAATAATTATCTTAACTAGAACTAGATAACAAAAATAATAATGGAAAGAGATAAGGAATAGAAACAACCAAACCAAGACAACCAAGATTTTATAGTGGGTTCGCTACGAAGCACCTCTTCGCCCTAAACCACCCCTGAGTAATCTGACTCGAGATTCACTATGTAACAAGCTCCCTTTAAGGCGGAGAAAACCGTTTACATCTCGCTACGTTATTTTCTGACTACATAAAGCTAAATTCGAGTCTAATCTTAGCTAGAACCAATCTAACCACTTCATAATATATACACACTCACAAGATCTACACTATCAGATCTACACAATATCCGAAACACACAAATACACAAGATAAATACAATAGAGATTTAGAACTTATAAGAAGAGATAAGAGATTACTAATCAACACTTCGTTTCTTGGCAAATACGAGTGTTCTTCTCACTTGCCGGATGCTTTAATTGTGACAGAATTAATGTGTCTAGGTATTAGGAAGAAGCCCCGCCTAAGTCTTAAGAATGATATGCCACCTCGAGAGAAGAAATCATTGCACTTAATAAACAAAACCAACATTTTAATTGGATTAGTAATGGTTAATACAATTTTCTATCATAAGGCTCGACCGCTCTTTTATCTTCTATTAATTAGCTTGCGTGGGTTAAAGTGTCTTGAATTGATTGTAGTCATCGACCAAACCCATGACAGTCTCTTAGGCTGAAACCCCCCTTTTACCTGTTAGAATTAGGATTAGAACTAACATAGGGTTAGCATATGTTTGACTTAGATTAGAATTAACTTAGATTAATAAAACAAAATATAAATAAATTGAGAGATTTAACCTCGCTTCAAGTGTTCGACACCCTACTTACCACGAATCTACCACCGACCGGGTACACTGCCCGTTAAAGTGTCGTTTTTGGTTAAGTCGGCAAAATATAAATTTAAAACTTGAACTATCATAAATAAAAACCACACAACGACAGCATCACATGTGTAGTTATCACATGTGTAGTTGTCACATGTGATATTTAACGTGTTTGGTTTTTTAAAAGCCAAGAGATGTGTTTATTTGTGACAATGACAAATATGTTATATTGAGAGTGTTTTAAGAATTCTTTATTTCATGTTATGTGAAATGAATCTCATCAATATTATTTATCTTAATTGAGTTTATGATTCTTTAATGATAAATAATTGAAAAGAGACATATTTTATTTTTTAAACAAATATGCTTTTCTAAAATTATTATTCTTATCAATGTTGTATATTATTATTAAATAAGTATTTGAATAAATATATTTCTACTTGTTTATGCATTGACACATATTTTGATCGGTTATTTTTCAATTCTAATAACTTATATTTTTTAAATTATATGTAGTGTATTTTCTTGTAACACAACGATTTATACTTCAAAGAAAATAAAATGCATAGGATATATATTATCCTTTATCAATCGTTTAAAACGATAAGTCCATAAAATCATTAAACATAATATTTTCCAAACATCATGTTATCCTAGGTGAATAAACAAGAATATTATTTTTATTTGAGAATTTAGTTAAAAGTGAATTTTAGCTTTGAGTTGTGCTTTTATGTTGTATGAGCAAATTTTACATATGTTGTTAGTTTGCTCGTGTTTGGTTTTTCAGAAATGACACATTTACCAATTGCATTGCAATGTAAATTGCTTGAATATTTCGGACGAAACATCCAAGTCGTCAATCCTAATTCATTGTGTATTTTATGCATGTATTAAACATATTAGTATAATATTTGGAACATAGCCATTGGACAAGTAGACTCAATATGACATCATCAACACAAGTGTGAGTTATGATCCGATGTATATTCTTTTCATCTAGAAAATGATGTAATGATTTTCATATCAATCAAGTGTGATTGAGTTATGTAGATCCAAAATGATATCTTTTGATATAATCTTGAAACTAAACAAATAAGAATTCAATTTCATGACCATACACGAAAACTTGTCAATTAGATTCAATAAAGATATCAATCATAATTTGAATAATGAATTGATATATTCTCGTAATCTTTCTTGACCCTCATTAACACTCATTTAAAAGAAAATAAATAAATATTTAAATAGTGTGTTCCATTAATCCCAAGATTAGTTGTAAGGTGAGGTTGATGAATAATGATAAGTTAATTTCTTATTTCAAGATTGTCGTAAATTTTACTTGTGCGAAAAACTATTTGTTGTTATGTATAATATGTATAGTTTTTGACATTTTATGATTATATAAATGAGTTTTCTAACCATTTTTATACAACACGCATCTTTTGTAAAATATTATATGTTTTAAAAATATATATATAATTATGTGTGTATGTTAGAACCATGCAAGCACAAGCATTTTCTTTTTCTTAGTTACTATTGTATTAATATAATATTTTCTTTTGTTTAACCAACCCAAGGTCAAACAAAGCAAGTTGTTGAAAATATTTAAACGTGTTGTTCAAAATAGATTAAATCGTTGGAAATATTTAGGTGATTAGTTTTAACACATTTAATAATATACTTGACAAGTTATTCAACTCTTATTCCTAAGTATATTCCTATACTCGAAAAGATTTACAAGATGTTTATGTAACATTTGTAAATTAAGTGATCTATGCCTATATGCAATGCAAATATAATTTCGCAACTTAGTACAAGAAATCTAGCATAAGTTCTAGTTAGGCATAATCCAAAAAAACTAGCTACAAACGAATAGTTTACATGGCACATGTGCTTGGATATTTAATTAGCTAAATTTCAAATAGGAACGATCATTTAATATTTTCTATTAACAAAATTAAGACACAAAGAAGTGCACATAATCATATAGCATAACACATAAAAATGCTTGTCGTCGTTTTGTGTATTAGATACAAAAATGTGTACTTAGCTCGGTTTTGTTTGAAAATGAATTAGTTTCTTCCCCATTTTAAAAACTAACCAATTTTAATATTTTGGAAAAGTTATTTACGTCATTTTTCAAAGATATACCGACTAGAAATATCCGACTCGAAAGGAAAAGATAAAATACAAGTGTTAGGTTAAAATGAGACTCAACGTTTTGGACCATAAGTGGTATTTTGCCTTTGTGACTTACTTAAGTTTGAGATAAATACATGAAAGTATTTTTATATGAAAGTAGACTCAATTATCTTCAAATTGACGGGTGGCACAACTTCTACGGACTTACGGTTGATTTTATATGAATTTTTAATGTTTCTGAAAATTTGTCGAATCAGACATGTGGTCCCCTTAAAAATAAAGGGGCCAGCACCCTAATTAAGGGTATCGGCCATTGGAGATAAATGGGCCGACACCGGACACAAATTCGCCATTTTTGTACAAAATCATTTAGTGACTTAACGAAAAGATGTAGAACTTACTGAGTTTGACACCGAACATAAAACACTTATTTTAAGCATCTTTTAACTTTGAGATAGTATACTAAGTGTATTTAACAACAAAACTAATAAAAGTTAAGCAACAAAACACTTTTCATATTTAATCCTCCTTCATGGGTAATTTGATACATGGATCGTGCTCCATTTTTAAAACCATTTGTTTTGAAAATTAGAGTAACCTGGCTCTGATACCAATTGTAGAAATCGTAAAATATCAATTGTGGAAATCATAGAGGGGAAGGGGGGTGAATACGTTTCTATATAAAAATTTAAAATATTTCATATCAAATTATCCATCAATTTAGATGCAATATGATAAGTGTGAATAATACATCTATATCTACTAGAACATGTCATAGCAATATAAGCACAATCACAATGTTAACTTCTATCGATGAAACAATCGATTGATTGCAAAAGGGCATGTAATATTTTGAAAGAAAAAATAACTACTGAGCCTATCTAATAATCTACGTTGAACATTCCCTTTGAATTAATGTGTGACGCTAGTGACTTCGCTGTTAGGGCTATTTTGGGGTAACGAATTGATGGAAAGTTCAAAAAAATATATTATGCCAGCAAAACCTTGAATAGTGCCCAAGAGCATTATACCACCACTAAAAAAGAACTTCTTGCAGTTGTTTTCTCTTTTGATAAGTTTTGTCAATATCTTGTCTTATCAAAAACTGTAGTCTACACTGATCATTCTGCTTTGAAGTATTTGTTCAACAAACAGGACACCAAACCAAGGCTTATTAGGTGGGTACTACTCCTTCAAGGATTTGACATTGAGATTAAGGATAAAAAAGGGGAGGAGAATTTAACTGCAGATCATTTATCAAGACTTGAGAACCCAGATTTAGGAACATTCACAGAGGAGGAAATCACTGATGAGTTTCCCGACGAACATCTTATGATATTAAAAGTTGATCTCAATAGCTTGTTGGTCCCATTTCAATAGATCGAATTCCTTAAGCTTGTATAAGGATTAGTTATATTATATAAATCTAACACAACTATAGTAGAAACTTTGTTTGAATGTACTAAAGATTATGCGGAATCTAATCTTTAATATTAAGAAGAACTATCAATGAAACAGTAATTATATGAACATATAATTCAACAAACAAAAGCTCCAATATTATTAATAATACGAATACTCTCAAAGTATTAGGGTTACAAAGACCTTGAAGCTATGATAATTCTATGAATGACTCGTATCAAACTCTATGCCCTAGAACCTCCTTTTATACACCAAGGAGTCCTAAACGGCTTACAATACTTTCCTAAGAATATCAAATCTTTTAAACAAATAAGTTATACATATCTTTTACACAAATAACTCATATAAATCACATAAGCAGTACTAACTAACTCAGCAGTACTAACTTCTTCACTAGCAGCATTAACTCCTTCAGCAGCATTAACTTTGTACTAACAGTAGTAACTTTTGTACTAGCAGTAGTAACTACTTAGCAGTTTTTCTTCTAAGTCTCTGAGCAGCACTAATATGCACTAGCAGTAGTAACTTTACACTAGCAGTACTAACTGTGTACTAGCAGTAGTAAACACTTAGCATTTTTCTCTGAAGTTCTTGAGCAGTACTAACACAACTGAGCAGCATTAACTCTGATATGAGCAGCAGTAATACTAGCAGCATTAAGAAGGCTTTTAATCCCAACAATCCTCCCCTAAACTTGATATTCTTCTTCAAAATCATCAAGTTTCTTCATTTAAAAGCTCCATAATCACCAGGAGGATGCTTCCAAACACTTCATTGATTCTTAAGCTGTTTTGTGAGAAGTTTAAGAAGCTGATATGCCATTTCACTGAAATAATCAACCTAAAGCTTCTTGTTTAGCATATCTGTAATTTTGGATGGTGAAGGGGATATCTCTTTTCTACCAGCATGTAAATGTACACATGTTGCATCCTCAAGGAATGTACTCTACAGGAATCATTCAGCTTTTATTCCAACACTCTGTAGTCTTGTTGATTCCTCCATATTGTATCTTCAACATGTGGTTCAAACATTGTCTTCAAATCTCCCCATAACAACAAATCCAAGTCTTCTACTGGTCTTGTTGACTCATATTTAGCTTTTACCAACTTGTACAAATCTTCCAAATCTTCCCTGCTAAAACTTTTAAGCATATGACTAAAGATTCTGTACATTTGCGACTTTCCATCAGCTCTCATTATTTGATAATAGCTTTTCTTTCCTTCTTTGTTAATCCTCCAGCCAACAATACTTGTAGACTTAGTAGCTAAAGGTACAACATCAATTGCAACTTCTTCTTAATCTAGAATGACTTCCATTAGACTTTGAAGCTCTGCTGTGTCTTTATCCTCATCCAGCTTCTGCTTCTTAGTACTCTTTTATTTCAGCTCTTCTCCTGCTATGTTTGAACTACTTTCCACCAAGTCTGATCTGAAGTCAACAAATGTATTCACCCTCTTGAAAGCTCTGTCAAACATCTTCTGAATAGAATCAAAAGATTTGTTCTTCAAGTCTTTGAGCTTCTTTCCTTTCATATTCTTTAGGTAAGTAAACATGATTTTTCTTTGTTGAGCTTGGGTTGGTGGTTTGTTCCTCTTCTCTTCTGCACTTTTAGCAGCAAAGTTCTTTCTTCTTTGCTCCAAGAGTTGTTGAAATAATTTTGCCTTTTCTTCAACAGACAACTCTTCTTGCTCCTCTGCTTGCAGTCTTTGAGCCAATTCATGATCAGCCTCAATCTTAGCCTGAATATCATCCCATTCTTCAGTCAAAGCAATATTGGCTTCATCCTTCTCCCTTGCAAGTCTCTCCTCTTCATCAAACTCAGCTTGTAACTTTTTAGCAGCTTCTTCATCAAGCATGATTTGAACATCTTTCTTCTTAGGCTTCATAGGTTCTTCTATCATTATTCCTTTACCCTTATCCTGTAATTGTTATGAAGATAGTTGTGAAGATTTTGTTGTTGTAGATTCACCTGGCTCTTGTATAACAACTCCATTTACCTTGGGTTTTGTACTCTTCATTTCTATAAGTGCTTGAGCCAAAGTAATTTCACCATCATCATCTTTTTCATTAGAAACTTCTTGTTCTGCAACAAACACCTCCTCATCATTTAAAGCATCCATAACAAACATCTCATTATCAGCATCATCTTGAACATTAACCAGGGTAATGTCTTCATTTGCATCAATAGCATTAATCCTCCTCCCCTGTTTGGATGCATCCTCGCCCAAATCTTCTTCATCTCCAGAGGAAACTACCCTTCTATACATACTAACTTTGTGTAACCCATAAGTTCTTGACCTCTTTTTCTGTTCAAGCTTCTTGACCCTCCTCTTCAAACTAGCAATTTTATTTTGTTGAGTGGTTTTTGTCTTCTCCAAATCAAGAACCCTTTATTGTAGATTGGTACATAGTTCCATAAATTCCTTTAGTTTAAGACTATCCTTATCACGTCGAAGTGTGTTACCTCTTGCGAGTAGTGAATCATTGGAAAGTTTAGATACATTCTCAAACCTAGTTTGAGAAATTATATCCCCTATGGTTTCTTGGCACCTGGGACCACCACCTGAAGTAGTTCCTAGGGAACTAGATTCATTAGGTGTTGCCTTGGATCGGGTCTTAGTTATGTTACCACTGTCCTGCTCTGCTTCTAAGCTAGAAGCAGTAGTGGCAGCCCTCACCAAACTGTCACCCAACTCCTTATGGACAGCCTCATCTGAAACAATGTTTGTAGGACTACTAGGCTGAGGTACCTGAGTTTCCTTTCTCTTAGGCTTCCTAGGTTTTTGAGTCTTTTAAGGTGGAAGAGATGGTTGACTAAAAGTGGGTGTGTGTTGGGGATGAGTTGGCATTGCTAAACCTTTACCCATTTGGTTTTGAACCAGCATAGTTGGAAATAAAGGTGTTACTTTTCTAGAAAAATCTTTTCCCCCCTTCTCATATTTCTAAAGATCTTTTTAGTGTGAGAGGGTGCAATATAAATTCTCTTGTGACTTGGCATATCATCAAGTTGTTGTTCCAGAAATACTTGCACAAACCTTGGATACATCAAAAACTTCCCAGAAAAATTATCCAAGTTTCTAACCATACTTTCAAAAATGTATTTTGAAAAGTTGAATTTTTGATTTGTAGCTAAGCAGATAATTGCAGATGCCATAGTGCTACTAAACTCATTCCATGCAATAGTCTTTGAACTTAGGCATTGTAAAATAGTATGAATCAGAAATTTCTATTATGGGGAAAAGAATACCTTATAGAAAGTAAGCTTTTGTGAAATCTTCTCATACCCCATCCTTGTAAGTTCTTCAAAAATGGTAGAGTTTGGAAAACAATCAATACCTTCAGCATCTTCTAGTTGAAGATCTCTTATAATAGTTGATTATGTGACAATTATCATCTTACCATCAAATAGGGCATGTAACTGAACTTCCCCATTAATAGTTTTGGCCATGATAGTAGACCAGAACTGTTCGATACACGAAGTATATATAGTGGGATTAACAGTTAAAGCATACTTTATGGGGTGTGCATTCAGAAAATCTACTATTTGTTCAAACCCATCACTTTCTTCGGGTTTAGACAAAAATGCGACTATATTGTGAGTATCTGCAAACTTTAGATTCGCCATTTGTGTGGGGTATTGATAATGGATGATAAAATTGAGTTAGGGTTTGTAGTTAGAGAGTATTTGAAAGATTGAAATCAATTAAATGATTGATTGAAACCCTTAATCGAAGTATTTAAAGTACCCTCAACAGCATTGACTTAGAACCAGCAGTAGTAACCCAGCAGTAGTAAGTTTTATGCCTATGAGCATTAACTTAGAACTAGTAGTAGTAAGTTATGCCTAGCAGCATTAACTTTGAGTCACCAGCATTAACTTTAATTCCATTCTAAATAGCTTTTCCATCATCAATTTAACACTTTTCTTTGCTTGTCCTGTAAATTGTTAGTCCAAAAACCAAGAAAACACAAGCCATAGCAATTTTTACAATTATCACAGTATTAATTATACCTAACAGTATTAAGTATAACTAACAGTAGAAACTCAGAAGTATTAAGTATAACCAGCAGTACTAATTATACTTAACAACAAAAACTTTTAATGACATGAATAACAGTATTAATTCATACAAAACTCTACAAAAACATAAAGAGATAAAAGACTTTAAAGATTCATCATTCCAATACTAACAATCAAATATTTAAATCTACTT
Organism: Tanacetum coccineum; assembly: GCA_026074375.1. Classification (NCBI taxonomy): domain Eukaryota; kingdom Viridiplantae; phylum Streptophyta; class Magnoliopsida; order Asterales; family Asteraceae; genus Tanacetum; species Tanacetum coccineum. The sequence continues at coordinate 11,166 of BQNB010056059.1, read as the reverse complement.
ACATCAAAAGCTTTTGTAAGTAAATTTGCAACATTCTTGTCAGTATAGATTTTGACCATTTTAATCAATTTCTTTTCATTGCAATCTCTAATCAAATGATGTATGGTCCCTATATGCTTTTTTAATGAAAAATATGATTTTTAATTATGCAAATAGTATTGTTATTATCAATAAAGATCTTGGTATGCATAAAATTGTACCCATAATCAAGTAGTTGATTCTGAATCCAAAGCACTTGTCCATAGCAACTAGAAGTAGCCAAATAATCAGCTTTTGTTATGGAATTTGCAACCACTGTCTATTTCTTGCACTGCCATGATATTAATCTACATCCAAAGAATTGACAACCTCCTGTTGTAGACTTCCTATCCAAGCTTGCTCCAGCATAATCACTATCAGTGTATGCTACCAAATCAAAAGGAGAATCTTTTAGATACCAAAGGCCCAATTTTGGTTGACCTTTTAAGTACTTAAAAATCCTTTTTACGGCATGAAGATGTGAACCTTTTGAATTGACTTAGTATCTAGCACAGGCACACACTGCAAACATGATATCAGGTCTTGAAGATGTAGAAGATCATCAGGGTTGGTAATCATACAGAAGCATATCAATTCTTTGAGGATATGTTGAAAATCTTTGACAGGGATGACTTGGTGATGCTATGGAATTTGGTTAAAGAAAGATTCAGTTCAACAGAACCTACTGATGACAAAGAAAGAGCATTATGGGTTGAATTGAAGAGGTTGTTTGAACCTAATACTGATGATACACTATGGAAACTTCAGAGATATATGCATGATCCATTGAAATGGAGATTATATGATACATGTGGGGTTCATCATGTGTCTACAGAGAGAGGAATAGATATTTTCATGCTGGTAGAGAAAGAATATCCATTGTCAAAAGGAGTTCTGACTTTGATGTTGGTTAACAGGCTGTTAGTAGAACAACATTCAGAGATGGCAAATGAGCTTCTAAGGAAAATCTTCATACAAGCAAACAGACCAAGACAATAAAGTGTTTGGAAGCATCCTCTCAGCACAGATGGTTTAATTCAGAGAAACTTGTAGATTTGAAGGTAAATCACAAGTTTAGGGGAGGATTGTTGGGAATTAAACTCATACACTTAGTACTGCCAAGCCAAAGACTTAGTACTGCTCAAGATTACAACTGCCAGTACTAACTAGTTAGTACTGCTAGAAGAAAGTTAGTACTGCCAGTACTAACTTAACACTGCTGAAGGAGTTAAGACTGCTGCATGAAGACTTAAGACTGCTAAAGGGATGAAGACGTATGAAGTGATAAGTATTGACTTATTCAGTGTATATTCTATTTAGTTAGAAAGATATGCATATAAGATTAGAAATATAGAAGATCTGTAGTTATCTTGTAAAGGACTCCTTGGTGTATAAAAGGAGATCCTAGGTTATAGAGTTGTATGCACAATAGTAATAGCTTCAAGGTTGTAAACCCTAGTACTAGATAGAGTACTCGTATTATTGATCTTAATAATATTGAAGCTTTTTGTTACATCTTTGTTCAATCATATTTACTGTTACATTCATAGTTCTTCTAAGTATTAAAGAGTAGATTCCGCATACTCTTTAATATACACACAAAGTTTCTACCATTGTTATTTTGGATTTATCCAAGGTAACATACTCTTTACAAGCTAAAGAATCAATCATAGTTTGGGATCAATAAGTGGTATCAGAGCACTGTGTTCTGAAACTTTGATCTAGAAGTTTCTAACAAGAAGATCTCTTTACTCATAAGGAAGAGATGGATCTAGAAACTGCCCAAACCAATACTACTAGAAAGTTGCCCCTTCTCAAACAGGGTGAATATGATATGTGGAAGCTAAGAATTGAACAATACTTTCAAGTACAAGACTATGCTCTATGGGATGTTATAGAGAATGGAAACTCATTCAAACCAGCAGCTCAAACAACAACAAATGCTGATGGTTCCTCAACTATATTAATACCAGGTCCTGTAACTGCTGGTGAAAAGACTCAAAAGAATAATGATGTAAAGGCAAGAAGTATGTTACTAATGGCACTTCCAAATGAACATTTATTGACATTTAATCAGTACAAGGATGCTAAGACTTTGTTTGCTGATATACAAACAAGATTTGATGGTAATGATGTCACAAAGAAGACTCAGAAGACTCTTCTGAAGCAAATGTATGAGAACTTTAGTGCTCCAAGCACAGAGTCTCTTGATTCTATTTTTAACAGGCTTCAAAAGATTATAAGTCAGTTGGCTATCCTTGGTGAAAATATTTCTTTCTCTGATTAATAAGATCTACAAGCATCTTTGCTTGATCAACTTCACTATACTTGTTCCTTTCCTCTGCTTGTAGTCTCTTAGATAGCTCTTCATCAGCTTCAACTCTTGCTCTAATGCTTTCCCATTCTTCCTCGGTAAAAGATTGAGTTACTTCATGAACTTTAGCCATCCTTTGTCTTTCTTCTTCATCCAGTTCTTCTTGCAGTCTCACATCTGCTTCATTTCCAATCATATCTTGTTCTTGCTGTAATTTTGCTCTCTTGATCGGTTCATCTTCAGATTCCTCCATTTTACCTTTACCTTTATCTTTGATTACAACTGGTGAGAGAATACTGATGTTAACTTCTTGAACCATACCAGCAGTACTAATTGGCATTGATGCACCAAGAGTACTAACTGATTCTTCAGCAGTACTAAACAACCTACTAGCAGTACTAATTTCACCACTGCCAGTACTAACTGCCCTTCTTCTTCTAGTATAAGTGTGAACATTTGTTTTAGCTGCATCTGCAAGAATTTTAGCTGCACTAAGAACTCCCAACTAATCTTCAGGTTGATCTTCTCCCTGTGTAGGAGTAACCAAAGTAACACAAGAAGATCTTAATTTGAAATTTTTGAGAAGTCTGCCTTCTGTGTGGAATACTCATGTTGTGGTCTGGAGGAATAAACCTGATCTAGACACAATGAGCTTTGATGATCTCTACAATAATTTCAAGATTGTTGAACAAGAGGTTAAAGGAATTGCAAGCTCAAGCTCAAGCTCAAGTTCTCAGAACTTGGCTTTTATGTCATCTACTAGCAGTACTAATGAAGTTAATACTGCTTATAGAGTTAGTACTACTAATACTCAAGTTAGCATTGCTAGTACTCAAGTTAGTACTGCTAACTTAAGTGATGACATTGTTTATGTATTTTTGGCCAGTCAACCAAACGGGTCTCAACTTGTACATGAGGACCTTGAACAAATCCAAGAAGATGACTTAGAAGAGATGGGTTTGAAGTGGCAGTTAGTATTGCTGAGCATGAGGACAAGAAAGTTTTTCTAGAAAACTGGTAGAAAGATTACTATCAATGAGAGTGACACAGCTGGATATGACAAGTCAAAGGTGGAGTATTTCAACTGTCACAAGTTGGGACACTTTGTAAGGGAATGCAGAGGACCTAGGAATCAAGATAACAGGAGCAGGAATCAAGACAGCTCTAGAAGGACTATAAATGTGGAAGAAATTTCTTCCAAAGCCATGTTGGCTATTGATGGAGCTGGTTTTGACTGGAGCTTTATGGCAGATGAAGAAGTCCCTACAGACATGGCTCTTATGGCTTTTTCAGACTCTGAGGTACATAATGATAAAACTTGTTCAAAAACCTGTCTAAAAAGCTTTGAAACTCTTAAAACTCAACTTGATGATTTAAGAATAGAGTTTAACAAATCTGAGTTCAATCTAGCTACTTATAAAAGAGGGTTAGCATCTGTAGAAGAACAACTTGTCTTTTACAAAAAGAATGAGGTTCTATTTTGTGAGCAACTTGCTGTTCTAAAAAGAGATATCTCATATAAAGACTCAGAAATTAGTGTGCTTAAAAGTGAGTTAGAAAAGCTTAAGCAAGAAAAAGAAAGCAATCAACTTAAAATTGAAAATTTTGATAATGCTTCTAAGAGTCTAGACAAATTAATAGGGAGTCAGATACCTGATAAAAGTAGAAAGGGTTTAGGGTTTGTAAGCTATAATGTTGTTCCACCTCCTCCTACAGGATTATTTTCACCCCCAAACCTTGATTTGTCCAACTCTGGTTTAGAGGAGTTCCAACAGCCTGAGTTTGAAGGATATGGACCTAAGACTAGTAAGAGTGTTAGTGAAGATACTTCCAATCAAGCCAAAACGGATAAAACCGAGCATGGGAAAAACCAAACACGGGATTGGAAAGAGCGTAAAAAAGTCAAAGTCAAAGACAAAAAGTCAAAGTCAAATAGTCAAAGACGAAAGCCGATCCGAAGAAATATTAAAATGGGGCCAACCCGTACCATTTAATGGGCAGGGTTCAGCCCATTAAGCTTGATTTATAAAAACTTATAAGTGTTATAAAGCCTTAAAACCTAAGTCATTAAAAACCTTAAACCGGCCCAAAAAAAAGCCCAAACCATACAACCTTAAACCCATTTACCCATAAGTCCTAACACCTTACATCGTTAGTCCTCAAGGACTAACATTGTTAGTCCAAAAGGACTAACGATGCAACAACTTATCAATTTCAGAACAAACAACCGTTACCCTGTATCCCAAAACAAATTTCCCGCCAAGCTACTATTCATCCATCGTTCTCACCTCGACCTCTGCACCATCAAACAAACCCATCACTCTCAAACCTCAACCCCACTCACAAGAAGCCAATTCCACCTTGGCAATCCCCTATAACCTCATTCGTTGATGGGACAGAGACAAAAATTAAGGGCTCAGATTTCTCTACTTGGTGAACAAGCATTTTGGATGGCTATGATGAAAACTTGAAGTCACTCACACAAGAAACACAACCTCTCAATCCTCTCACAGAAGTAGCACACAAAGAAGAGACCCAAGACATTGGTTTTTCTATAAATAGGATTCTTGTAAGCCCTTGAGGCATCTAGTTTTAGTTTTTCAGCTTATATTTAAGTTTTTTAGCTTATTGTACTTTTTCTTAAAAGCTTTGTACTATTTTTAAGTTTAATGAAATTTAAGGTTTTATGTTAAATTTTGTTTTTAAGATTTATGCAACTTACTGTTTTAAAAGTGTTTGATAAAGAATTTTAATCTCTTTTACTTGTTATTTAAGCTATTTTCACTTAAGTTATATAAACTTTTCCATAGTTTATATGGATTAAGTCTTTTTTACCAAAAGTCACTCAAAAGCTAATTTGGAAGATAAGCCAAAAAGGGAAGGGCTTATAGGTTTTTACTAGCTTGTTTTAAACCAGCTAGAGCTTATAGACAAAGCTCTTAAGAGCTTATTTGCCCTTGTTTAGAGCAAAGGGCAAGGTACTCTCTCTTTTTTGCATTTTAGCTTAAAACTGCTTATTTGCTTGTTTACTGTTTCTGTACTGCTTATCACTGCTTATTGTTGCTTATTATTGTTGTTTATTGGTTATTTGTGATTGTTTATTGCTTACATGTCATTTACTTGTGTTTTCATTAAAACTGTCAATTTTAAGTTTAAAACTACTTAATCTTATTGCTTATTGTTAAGTGCGTATAAGCTGTTGTAATTTGCCTAAAAAGCCTTAATATTGCATGTTATCATCTGTTTTTAATGAAAACTAGCCTAAGACCACTTAATACTGCTAGGCCTATTAATACTGCTCATCCCAAAACTACAGTTTATAGTGCTAGACGAATGTCATGTTTTTCTAAATCAGCACAATCAACTGTAAAAAGGTCCTATCAAATGAGAACAGCATTAACTAACAAAAAATTTTGTCAAAAAGTTAATACTGCTAAGGGAAAAGTTAATATTGTTAGGCCAAAAGCAGTTAATACTGGTAGGCCAAAAGCAGTTAATGCTGCTAGGCCAAATACAGCAGTAGTTAATGATGTCAGGGAAAATCAGGTTAATGCTATTAAGACCTTAGCATGTTGGGTTTGGAGACCTACCAAACTTAACAGTGCATCAATTACTTTCAAGAGACATAATTATGTTGATGCACGAGGCATATCCAAGTCAGTGATGGCTTGGGTCCCCAAAGGAAACTAATTTCCTTATTTTTATGTGCAGATTCATCCACAAAAAGAAGATCAAGGCTATGTTGACCGTGGATGCTCAAGGCACATGACAGGCAATATGTCCCATCTCTCAGACTTTAAAGAATTTGATGGAGGATATGTTACCTTTAGGGGAGGAGCCAAAGGAGGAAGAATTACTGGTAAAGGAACTCTTAAAACTGGTAAGAAAGTAGAAAGCAAAAAACATACATATTATGTTTTGAGATAAAGCCTATATTGCAGGTGATGGACCAAAGTGGCTGTTTGATATTGATGTTCTGACAAAATCAATGAATTATGTGCCAGTTGTTGCAAGTACAAACTCTAATGATCTTGTAGGTACAGAAGAAAGTATTGGATCAAAATGTCATTCTAGCAAGGATACAAGATCTAGCCAAGACTACATATTGATGCCACTGTGGAAAGATGGTTCACTATTTGATTCTTCTTTAAAGAATGCTAGTAATGATGAACCATAACCTTCTAGTGATGCTGAAAAGAAGGATGATGAAGGTGTAAATAAAGAAAGTGGAATTGATGATCAAGAGAGACCTAAAATAGTACTCAAGATGTTAATACTGCAAGGCCAAGTATTAATACTGCCAGTACAAATATTAATACTGGTAGTCTAAATATTAATATTGTTAGCCTAACAGTTACTACTGCTCCACTTGAAGCCACACATGCTGATTTCTTTGGTGATGAAACAGAAGTGGACATGAGCAACATTACTACCGCATATCTAGTTCCTTTTACTCCAAATACAAGAATCCATAAAGATCATTCACTTGATCATGTGATTGGTGATGTACAGTCTTGTGTAAAGACAATGAGAATGACAAATACTACAAATGAACAAGGGTTAATGGTATGTGCTTAATTACACATACCATTTATCCAATAAAACATGCTTAAACGACCAAAAACATACCAAAAATATATTGTATTTGTGTGTTTTCACTTATATTGTGCAAGAAATAGATATTCGACAAAAAGACAAAAGACACAACAAAAAGGACAAAACCGAGCACGGAATTAGAAAGAGCGGAAAGTCAAAGTCAACCAAAAGTCAAAGCACACACACGAACCAAAAAGTCAACCCTGACAAAGTCAAAGTCAAACCGAAGCCAAAAATGAAGAAAACTTATCGGGCCAACCTGACCCATTTTATTAGGCCAAGTCAGCCGAATAAGCCATCAAGACTAGGCTTAAATAAGCCTTTACAAATTTTGGGCTTATAAAAAAAATCTGCCAAAATACAATAAGGCCCAATAGCCTTTCCAGCCCATTACACCACAGCTTAACTGCTGTTAACTCACCATTCTACATCCATCCTAACCCTTCACACCGTTAGTCCTTAAGGACTAACCTTGTTAGTCTAAAAGGACTAACGGCGCAACATCATCACAACTCCAAGGACCAAAGATGGAAGAAAGAAAGACGATGGTTGCAATACAAGCATAAGAGCTGAGGGGACAAAGTTGACAAACCTCCAAACTTCAAAAAATAACATTTAGGCACCAAATCAGAGTACTGTACGTCTCTTTCATCTTACACCCTGCAACAAACAAACAAAACTCAACCCCACAAAGACCCTTCACCCCAAAACGTCTATATCCCTTAACCCCACTTCACAAACCCTAATTTACACGCTGGCATTCCTCTACAACCTAATTCGTAGATAAAAGAAGACAAAAAATGAAGGGCTCATATTACTTTGCTTGGGGACCACCAATCACCAAAACTCTTTCCTGTTAAACCCAATTGGCGCCAAAACCCACTGTACATCCCTTCCAACCCACGTGACAATGTAGCAACCTGCTACAAATAGCCAAAACTCAACCCCACTTCACCCCATCACTCTCACCACCTTACCTCACCTCATAAATCCCCAAAGCCACCTTGGCAATCCCCTAAAATCCTATTGGACAAGAGAAAGAAGACAAAAGATGAACGGCTTGGATGATATTGCTTGGTGCCAAAGGCTTTTCAAGGGCTAAGATGATGCTTTGGACTCTCCTCACCAAACTAACACGAGAAGCACAAGTGCTAGCAAGTATTCGACTATTAATACTTTGCTTATGTTCAATGTAACAAAGAGGAGTGTAATTTTTAAATTTATGTTCAATTTACTTGTCATCTTTTAAATGTATGTCTTTAATCTTCAAGCAATGTACTTTTGAAATCAAGTTAATGAAAAGTTAAGTTTTATGGTTTTATAAAATTCTGTCTTTCAAGCTCTCTTATGCACTTAAGCTTTGAAGTTGGTTACAAGTCACTTTTATAAGCTGTTATAAGCTTAGAAATCCATGTTGAACCTATTTAAAATCTGTCTAACAAAAACTTCCTAAGTCACTGTTACATTAATAAAAATCTGCCAAGAATCTCAATGGAGCAAGGTAAATTGTGGATGGCCTTGGTTTAGTGCTTCTTGGGAAGCTTTAGGTTGGTTATAATCTGTTTTGGAAGCTTTAAGTTCATTCCATAAGCTTTGACCTTTTGTAAGTTTACAATTTCCCATTTTATGCAATTTTAATGTTCTTGCTTAAATCTGTTTAATTCTTGTTTACTTATGTTTAATATGCTTAATTTATGCTTGTCTAGTCTTATTTATGCTTTATGAATCATGTTTGAGGTTTAGTGTTCTTCTTTTAAGTTTTAAGTTTCATTTAAGAAGTTTGCAAGTTTTTATATACATAAGTAACAAACTATGGTGAAACTTTAAGTTTGGTATGCAATTGTTTGATTTTTAAGTTTAGCATGTTTAAGTTGTATTTTTGTGTCTTAAATATGTCACATTTTGAGTGTATGATCTGGTTTTGAGGTTACAAGGTCTGTTTTGTAGTCTAAATCGAAATGGGTCAAAACAGTTTTGTTTTTCAAGCAATGGGTCAGTTTCTAGGCATTTTTAGGACCAAGTTTAAGCTAGTGTTAGTTTGTTTGAGGCTTTAAATTTTTGAGCATAAGCTCTTTTATGGGTGGACTTGATCTGTTTGTGCTTATTTTCCATTTCCAGCTTATTTTTAATGCTTATTTTTAGGGCTGCTAGTAGGCCCTTTGTCTTTTAGATAAAACTTAAAAAACCAAAACAGTGTAAACTGCCATTTTCATTTAGCTTTTTCTTAGCTTAATTGATTTTCAAAATACTTTTTGATTGTTGTTTTAGGTAGCTTATAATATAAGCTTTAAGTTTTTGCAAGTCATTTTTTATAAGGTTCCATGTAGTTGCTTAAAAATAAGCTCAAAAGTCCCCCTAAGGGCTGTTTTGGTAACAGTTTTGAGCCAAAAGCTCATTTGCAATTCTGAGCTTATAGCTTATTAGGATTGCTTATTTTGTGTTTAGTCCTGCTTATTAGGTTAGACTTAGGCCTTTTTAGCTAATTTAACTTAGGTTAGAGCTTATTTAAGCTTATTAGTCTTTTTAGTTAGAAACTTAAGTTTAAAAGCCTTTAGGTAATCCTGCATTTTAAGCTTAGTTTAGCTTATTTTCCTTGCTTATTTTTTGCTTATCAGATCTTATGAGGTCTAGCTTATTGTCTATTTTTAGCTTATGTGCTTTTCCCCTAGCTTATTTGGCCTTAAAAAAAAGCCAAACAGTTTAGGATTTAAGCCCTTTTAGTAGTTAAGCATTCTGTCACCTTTATAGCTTATTTTTGAGCTTAATTTTTAGTTTTATAAAAAGTCTTTTTTTTAATTTGCTTATTTTAGCTTAATTTACAAGTTTTTAAAAAGAAAAAGTAAAAAAAATGTTTTCAAAAATAGGAGAGGCACATAGGTCGAACCTGTGACATCTCCCTTTATACCAAGCCTCAACACACACTCTCACTACCACAGCACCAGATAGGGCCATCTGTTTAAGTTTTGCACCATTTAATTCTTATACTCTTTTTGCCCAATAAGCCTATCAGCCTTCATTAGCTTATTTCCAGCTTATTCCTTTAAGCTGGTTTCTCTCTTTTATTTTTCTTAGATTTAGCATTACTCAAAGCACTTTTCCTTAATTTTTTAGATTTTTCCAAGATCGTTTAGTATTTTTAATTAATTTTTTTTATTAAAACTGTTTTTAATTCATATTAAATAAAATAAAAATCAAAAAAATATAATTCTTTTTTTTTTAATTTTCTTTTATCATTTAGGTCATTTTAAAATTAAATTTTCATTCGTAGGGTTAAAATTGCACGTTTTAGGTTTTCGAGTCGCGTTTTTAATTCCCGTTTACATTTTTAAATTTCGTTTTTGCTTTCGTTTTTAGTGTAGCTTTCCTTTTGATTATTTTTCCCGTATAAATAGAAAATCAAATTACACTCTTGATTATTCAAGCATAAATCGAGAACCGATTCTCGATTCTCAAATTCACGCCTCGACGAGAAACGACCCGGGAAGTTTTTTTAGTGTTTTTGCTTTGGATAAATGTAAATATCTCTTTAAAAACCTCTTGGAATATTTATCATTGATAACTTTGAGACTTATCCTTATTATATATTGATATTATATATATTTATTATATATTGTATTTATATATTTAAAAAGGTGTAGTTTCAAACGTGTCACGGGTTTGTATATATAAGAAAAGAGACGCGACGGCGTCGCGTTTTAGTCGTGACGCTGTAGTAAGTAGAATCTTCTAGATCTACGTGTGAGTCGGTGCGGGCTGACGCCATCTCGAAATGTTGTGACGCCGTCACTTTATGGGGTGTGACAGCGTCGTGTATAGCTTGTGACGCCGTCTCTAGGCTCTATGAGCACAAATCTTCAAGAATCTTGGTGTTGGTCCGTAATCTTGTTTGTTTCTTCTCTAAATGAGCCCAATTCACGTGTAAATCTCCCAAATGTCTTCCAAATGAGAAATACCTGAAAAGGAACATTAAGTACCTATTTTGGGCATAAACATACGATTTTGGGGGTTAAACGACCCCGAAAAAATGTATAAAATAACACCTCATAAACATGCCATATGAGTACATACATATATCATTTGCCGACCTATGTTAGCTCCAGCTGGTAGGCCTTAGGTGCGGAGGACAAGTTCAACGCGTGGACCATTGACGAATGGTCAGGATAATCTAAATGCTACGATTTCAAATGTCTATTGGATTGCTATGTATACATGCTTGCACTCCGCTATTATTGCACAAT
>BQNB010056058.1:0-37168 GCA_026074375.1 Tanacetum coccineum | reverse complement strand
ATAAAAAGCATTCTTTAGCATAAATACACACTAATAAGCATAAAAACAGTAATAAGCTAAAAAAAAATAAGCTAATAAGCTCTTTGATACAGTAATTAGCAAAATTTTAACAAGAAATTGTACCTTTAATCCTTTGCTCAAAAAGGATTTTTGGAAACCTAATAAGCTCTAAGTCCTACCCACAGCTTATAAATAAGCTTAAACTAAGCAAAACCAATAAGCTATCCAAATTTGCTTATTCATCCATTCTTGATCACACATAACAGTTACCCCATGCTTCTTTTCTTTTAAATTTCGAATTATTCCTCTTTAAAGGTTCTAAAAACAAGTTATAAAAATGGCTTAAATGAAAGCTTAAAGGATTTTAAGAACACTTGAAGCTTTAGAACACAAATAAGAAAAACTTAACTGAATTTCATTAAAAATGAAGTTACAAGTACAATAAAGAGCTTAATTTTTAAAAACTAACTTAAAACTACACTTAAACTTCTCTTTTCAAACTTCCAGCCACAATGGCTTTACAAGGCTTTTATAGGAAAATACGACTAGGGTTAATGTCTTCTCTTTGTCTTCTTGCAGTGTGCTTGTTTGTAGACACGAAATTGGAGTGTGCTTGTTGTGGGAGTGCAAAGTCAAGCAAATCCTGGCCCTTTAAATTCCTTGGTGCTTGTTTGGACCATCTAACCCGTCGAAATGAGCTTGGGGAGTTGTGAGATTGCCAAGTTGGCAATTGGGATTTGTGATAGGGATTAAGGGTTAATAGTTGTAGGGTTTGAGGAGAAAACGAAGGGTAAAGACTGGTGTATGGGGAGAATACATCTTTGGCGGGAAACACTGGGTTTATAAAGGTTGGGGGTGACAGGGTGGAAGTTTGGGGAAATGGCAGCTTTGGTCCCTCAAAGATATATGTTTTATTGCATTCATCGTCCTTGTGGTTATATAACTTTGGGGACTTGGCAAGTTAAGTCCCCAAGAGTTATATAACACTTTGCATGAACCGTCCTTGGTTTGTTATAACTTCTAGGACTTGACAGTTTTAGTCCTTGGAGTACAACTTTGCTTCCATGGCAGTTTTCCCCCTTGTCTTTCTTTTTCTCTTTTCTTCTTATAAATACAAGTTTAGGGTTTGGCAATTTTAACCCTCAAACTTATATTTCTTCACATGTTGACTTTTGGATTTGTCGGGGTTGACTTTGCCTTTGACCAGTTGACTTTTCTGTTGACTTTTTGACTTGATTGACTTTTTGACTTGATTGACTTTTCGGCTTTGTCTTTCACAGTCTTTTCCATTCCGAGTCCGGTTTTGTCGTTTTGGCTTTGTTTTTCGTCTTTTTCTTAGTTATCCGTTCCTGCACAATACAATTAGCAAAACAAGCGTATATTTGGCATTTTAAGTCCGTTTTTGGTTATTTTAGCTCGTTTTTAAAGGTAAAAGGTATGTGTAATTAAGCACATACCAAAATCCCCTATACTAAGGTATTGCCGTGTCCTCACGCAATGTTATGAAGTAAACATTTACGAAAAACTAAGAATTTCAATCCCCCTCGACTAATAACTTTGAAAAGTAGCTAAGTGTTTGTCAAGGGGAACTAAAGAATCAAAAATCTTCGACAAGTCCCGTTTTCACCATTTTTTATATTTGTCTATTAACTATCCCTAATATTTTTGGATTTTCCTTTTTCTTTTCTCGACTTCCTGTTTGACTTCCTTTATTATATCAACATTGGGATCATAGAATGAGAAACGCCCATAGAATATTCTACGGATGTCCTGACGGATAAAATGATCGGTCCCCGATTTTTCACTAGCTCCAAACCAAGCAATTATAACATGATCATGTCATTATATGTCTAAATGCTAAGCACTAATACTTGTGACTTGTGAACCTTTTAACTCCCAAACATGGATATATGATTTAAATGTGTGTATCATTTTCAACTCAAACATACGATCAATTATTCTCCATAGTCGTGATCAAGATGAATCAGACTCAAGCAACAAATTTTTAGTCCTTTGTGACTTGATTTTAAAGAACGAGATTTTAACTGTAGAACTTTTTGCAACATCTTCATTTTTATAATCATAAGTTCTTAAAGTTAGGAATGCGTTGCTTAGTTTGAACACCTACCTAGGCCTCGCTCCCTAGTAGGATATCACAACCAACGGCCGATGTTCTTAGTTTGAAAACCCACCCCGTTGCTAGCGTAGTGGGAAATCACATCAACACCTTCTTCCTAATATGGCTAAGGATAAGTGTCTTAGTTTGAACCCTCACCTAGACCTCGCTTCCTGGTGAGAATATCACAACACACAAATCCCTCAGAAGTAAAGATGTCTTTGTTTGAACCCCACCTCCGATGGTATAGCGGAGTGCGGATATCACGACAATCTTATAACTTGCTCCATATAATCAAATGTATGCTTCATTGGCATAATTTCAATATTCATGCATTTTTGCATTCATACTTCATTCATGCTTCTTTGGCATTTTAACTTTCGAATTATTAAGAACAGAAAAATCTCGCTTTAAAGAATCAAGTTACAAATTTGAAGCTTTTTCTAAAAACATTGATTGACTTAGTTGAATTGAATTGAGCACGTATGATTAGGTGGATTAGAAGCTAATGGGAGAAAAAGCCACAAGTTACTCATATAAGTTTTTAGAAGACTCTTGCTCAGCACATAAACTTATATTTAACTCTATCACATTATTTGTTCTTCACCTTATAAAATATCGAAGCTAAATCGAATTCGTGAAACTGCTTTGCCTACAAGCGGTAAGTTGAGGAACTAGCTAGGGCTCAACACGCCCGATCGAGTCAAAAATTATTCTCATTCTACCCATTAGGAAAGTCAAAACTGTGACAAAACACTTATTTTTTTTTTGAAAATTTTTAAATTTTTTTTTTTTTTTTTTTTGTATTTTTTTTTTTTTTGCAAAAAATTTGGTGGTATAAAATACGGGATCGTGTTAACAACGGCTGCAAGGCCAAAATCAAATCGAAAGATCCCCCCATACTAGAACTAAACATCGTCCTCGATGTTTCAAAGGGGTTCCTACGTAAATCTAAGGCCGTTTATGAAGTGTGCCAAAAGATAAAACGTTAGTCGATTAGATTTGGATACTGGATTCCCAAAATGAAGCTGAGGATGTGAAACTCATGTGGATACTTGAGAGTCTTCACAATCCGGGAAATCCTGGACATACAATACAAAGCACACAAAACATGGACAAAACACGGGTAATGGAAAATGTAAGCCTTCTCACACAAAAACACTTATTTATTACATACTACTGATAAGCATGGGGTGCCTCCCACGAAGCGCTTGTTTAGGGTCCCGACGCTTGACCCGTCCCCCGAATTTATTGGTCCATGGGGAACGTTTGGAGATCCGGGACAACCTCGGTTGGTACGTCCCCTCCAAAGTAGTGTTTTATACGATGACCATTCACTTTAAAGTTGGGCCCGGAGTTTTGAGATAACTCGACGGTGCCATAAGGAAAAACTTGGACAATGGTGAATGGTCCAGACCAACGGGATTTCAATTTGCCCGAGAAAATCTTCAGTCTAGAGTTGAAAAGGAGAACACGATCACCAACGTTGAAAACGCGGTTTTTGATCTTAGCATCGTGTATCCTCTTGGTTTTCTCTTTATAGATCAAAGAGTTTTCGTAGGCTTGATCACGAAGTTCATTTAGTTCATTCAGTTGAACTTTCCTGTGATCACCCGCAGTTTTTTGTAACATCAAAATTGTATGCTTGAGGGCCCAGTAGGCTTGGTGCTCTAGCTCGATCGGTAGATGAATGGCCTTTCCCATACACAAGTTATATGAAGTACACCGATGGGTGTTTTGTTAAGCTGTGCGGAAGGCCCCATAAAGCATCATCTAATTTGTTCGACCTGGAGGCACGTGTTTTTCTCCACGGTTCTCTCTAGATTACGTTTAAACACGACGATTTGTCACCTCAACTTGCCCACTTGTTTTGTGGGTGATACGCTGGTGGTAGACGGTGAGTGGCTCCGTACTTAAGCATGACCTTTGTAATTGGTCAATTGACAAAAGTAGTGTTCCGCCGATCACTTATGATAGCTCGGGGTGAACAATCGAGAAAGAGAGTTTTTAAAAATTTGCAACAAATCGGGCATCATTGGTAGGGAGCGGCTTTGTTCAACCCATTTGCAAGTAGTCACAGCCACGAGTTATGTACTTGGTCCACTGTAGACGGGAACGACTCCATAAAACTTCAATGCCCCAGATGTCAAAGATTTTGCAAAACTTGATGGAGTTTTGTGCATTATATCAAACATTGCGTAATTTTTCCTTGACGTTGACTAATGTCTCTATGGGTGACAAGTCGTGGGCATTCTTGTTGATGGTGGGCAATAGGAATCTGAATCTGAAGATTTTTCTTGCTGTGTAATTGGCAACATAGTGTCCCCCAGGGGTCCAATAAATCGTGGCAAGCTTGAGAATGTCTAAAGCTTCTTGCCCGTAACCACAACAGTCTTTTACCTGATCAGCTCAGATCTTAAACAGGAGGGGATAATCCCGAAATAATGCTTGACCCTTTGTAAGTATATTATTTTTTTGTTTTTTTTTTTTTTTCGGATGTCATTTCCTTGATAACGTATTTACTGCATAGGTAGTTTGTAAATCTGCTTACCATGGGGTACGTTGATCTTGAAGAGCAATAGAACAAAGAGTTTCCGAGAGGAAATGCTTCATTTGTTTTCTTTGTTCTCGAGTTTGTTTTGATGCTGGATTTTCTCGTCTCAGACAGATGATTGGTGCGAGATTATCAGCTCTTTTTTTTGTCTCGGAATTTTCAATATCAATTTCTTGAGCAATGGATCCAACCGCAGGAGTTCTTGCCTTAGCATCTCTTCTTGGCCAAAGAGTACTTGATGCAGAATGGTCAGTATACACCATGCTTTTGGACATCACAAAGATACCGGACCGAATTTCTCAAGATACTTAACGGCAAAGTATTCCTTTTCGGTATAGTGTAGTGAAGGTTTGATCCGCGTTCATAGTCTTGAGGGGGGGTTTCCCCCCCCGGATAGCATAGTGTATAGGTTGGAAATGCTTGTTTTTTTTTTGCCCGAGGACTGCCCTAATTGCGAAGTCGCTAGCCATCGCTCTTTAGTTCAAATGGCTAGTCCCAGTCGGGTGCAATTAAGATCAGGTTGCCTCAGACAATTTTCTTTTGAGTGTATTTGAAGGAATCTGATACACTCTTCAGAGAAGAAAATTGGAGTCTCTTTTTCAAGCAAATGAGTCACTAGACGGGCAATTTTGAAAGTCCTTGATTGAATCGTCGGTAAAAAACGGCGTGCAAGGAAACTACGGACACCTTTGCAGAAGTCGATGAGGGGTTTAGCTATTACTTCAAAATTTAGCTCTATCAACCTCAAGGTCACCGACTTAAAAATTTTGTGTCGAGAACAATGCCTTCCTTCACCATAAAATGCTCTGATCCCAATTTAAAGACCAAATTGTTGTCTTCACACCGCTTTCAAACTTTTCCAAATGGGTTAGCAGTTGAAGAATGGAGTCCAAAGGAACCGACAAAGTCATCCTTAAATATTCCATTCGTTTTTTCAATATATCGTGGAAGATTGCCATATACAATCTTTGGAACGTGCCAGGAGCAATTGCATAGCCCAAAAGGCATGCGACGATAGGCAAAAGTTCCGTAATTTGGGGGTTAAAAAAAAGTGAATGTTGTCTTTTCTTGATCTTTTGGGTCAATTGGATCTGAAAAAACCCGAGAAAGCCATCGAGAAACAGTAGTTATTCATTTCCTGCAAGTCTTTCGAGCATTTGGGTCCCATAAAAGCAAATGGATGTGATATTTCCTGGTGGCTTCATTAAGTTTTCTGTAATCAATACATACTCGCCATCCTATGACCAATCGAGTAGGAATTCAGTTCATTTATCATGTGTGATGACACGGTATTCTCTCTTTTTTAGGATTACAAGTTGTACCGACGCTACCCCCCCCCCCCCACGCCCCCCTCACCCAAGGGCTGTCAGAGATGGGGTAAATCAATCCAGCGTCAAGGAGTTTTTCAACCTCCTTCTTGATAACATCGTGGATTTTTGGGTTTACCCTTCTCTGACTTTGCACAGATGGTTCGTAGTCCTCTTCCATTAGAATTTTGTGAGTACAAAATTCTGGGCTAACACCCTTTATATCGGAGAGTTTCCAAGCGATGGCTCGCTTGTGGGACTTGAGAACCTTGAGAAGAGCTGCTTTTTCCTCATCTTTTAAGTCTTTAGCAATTATAACAGGCAACTTGTTGTCACCTTCTAAAAATGCGTATTCAAGATGGGGTGGCAGTTCCTTGAGTTCAACCTCGGGAGGTTCATCAACGGAAGATTCAACGGTTTTAGCTTCACAGAGTTTGATTTCTTTCCTAACTCCAGGCAGATATTGTTCTTGATTTGGGAGGGGGGGTGGTGGTTCACTGTTCAAAATTGCTTCTAGAAGTAGGATGTCCCCCTCAGGATCCTGATAAGTTATCACTTCAGATGAAGGTTGGATAATCTTCTTAGAGCAAGAAACGAATCCTACTTCTTCAATTAAAAGGAAAATCACTGTCCCCGAAAGAGTGAGAGTTGGAGAAGCGAAGTAAGAAACAATAGGACTCAGAATTGGTTTGGGATTGCCACTCGCGATTCATGTTTGAAAATCTAGGACCTCTGGGAGTATACCATCATCACAAGCCATATCAATGACGGCGATTTGTTGACCGTCATATGTTATAATCGCTGTGTATATTGAAGTTTGGGTCCAGAATTGATATGTTATGGCTTACTTGCCAACAAGAAGGGTATCTCACCTTCATAAAAGATCTATAATGCATGACTCGTTTTTAAGAAACATCGCACGAGAATTAAAAGGTACTGGGGGTATGGTTCAAATTCCAACAACTACAAAAGTCATCTGGAAATTGGGAATTTTCCCACATTTACAATAGACATCTATCAACGATACTATCGGTTTAGTGATCGAACGGTCAGCAGTTCTAGTGTATGCAAGTTGGGGTTAATTCAGGATGAGATAGATTGTTCCATACAGGGAATAAGGCATGAGATTAATGCTCGCTCAAAGATCGGCCAATGCGTTGCAGTAGTAAATCCTCGTAAAATTCACATGGAATCAGAATCGGCCAGGGTCTCAAAGTTTCTTGGTAACTGTTGAGGATGACACGCTGAACAGTTCTCATTCAAAGAGGAGTTCTTGCAAATATGCTCAATTTTTTCTTTGTATTTCCAATTAGGTTTTAAAGTCGAAGCAAATTTAGGCATGAGCATCAAGGCATCCGGTAAAGTAATCTCGAAAACTCAAAACTCTAAAGATTTCATAGAATTTCTCGATTTGGTCGTTAGCTTTTTCCTTGCGCCTTTCATCATTTCTTCTTGAGGAAATGGAATTGATGCTTAGGAACAGAAGTAACAACAGGAGCAACATTGGGCTCAGGATTTGGATTACGAGTCTGAATTTGAACAACAGGAGGTTAGACGTTTTCGGTGCTTCCGTTATTAGCAGGAGGCATCGTGTCCTTTGTCACCTCGGGGTCATGATTGATTGCTTTCGTCCTGAATGGTCAACAACAATTCGGTAGTGATACCTTTTAAATCTTCCTTTGGTAGGTAACAGTGTTACCAGGAAGGAGTTCAAGAACCGGAAGTAGAAGCTGTATTAAGCAGTAACAAAGTTTGAAGCTTGTCAGTCTCAATATTTACCAGTTGGTTGCAAGGTTTAGAATTGGTTTTGCATGGTTTCTAAATCTTGCATCTTGGTTCTAGCTGTGACATATCTTTCAAATCTGGTTTTTGACACCCCGTGTGTCTGACGGAGCAGGTCCTTGATGAGCTATCTGGTTGATTAAATATGGTGATGAACCAGATCGTTCGATAAATTGACCTTGGTGAAATTGTTTCACTCTGTTTTTGATTGTAGTTTTTTCTCAATTGAAATTGTTTTGGGATATTTGCATGAGGATTCTGAATGGGAAGGAAAACCAGGAGGTCGAATTGATTTTGCGACCAGCGGAGGTCGATAACCAGAATTAGCTTGGTTGAAATTGGCCGCAGCGCCTGGGACACATACTCTTGGGACTGGTCATGGTACATGTTGCTGTTAGTGGCCAGGACAGTTTAGATAGGAATGACTGTTCAACCGCTTTTTACGGGGGCGGAAGCTGAGGGTTTGGTTCATTTCGATCGAGAATTAATGCAGATCAATGTCTTTGAGTTCAAGCAAAATCATATGAGTATGATTGGGTGGAAGAGCTTGTACTCATTGTAGCTACAATAGCTTTGTTTCTTGACTTGACGTTACCTTTGGACTTGCTCTCGTATGATTTTTAAACCTTTTCGAGGCATTTTGTCTAAGATGTTACCACCAGGCAGCTGAGTTCATTGAATCTTGATCATTTGAGTTTCGGGCATTGTAGAATGTATCGAGTTGATTGCAATTCTGTAAACCCTTGTTGAGGAATCCCTTAAATGTTAATCGAAACGATCCCAAGCCTCATAAAACGTACTATCAAAATTTTTTGTTGAAATCTACGTTGATTTCATTTCTGAGATTTTGTCGTTTTTAGAGGGAGGAAGAATTTGTTAATAAAATTTTGAAACAAGTTCATCCCATGTTTTCAATCGACCGAGGGGGTTCTTTTTCGTGCCTTCCGGGCTGCCCCTTCGAGAGAAAAAGGAAAGCTAAGCTTAACGAGTATTGGGTACGTTCGGAATCTTCATCGTAGAAGATGATCTGTTGAAATAACGGTTGTAGCATGTGGGATCTTTCTTTAATAATTTCCATAAATATTGCTTGTTCTGGAAAGATTCAAGAAGACCTTGTTGATATAAAGTTATTCGCGGAGATTTACGGGAATAAATATCGACATCCGCGTACCATCGGTGGGTGCTACGAAGTATAAAAACAATCATGCGCCTTAGTACGATTATCAGCCATGTAACTATGGGAGGGAATTATACAGGGTTTCTCATGATTGGATGATTCAACAGAAGTTGTCGATTTTGTGTCGTTGTACGAGTTTACGGGCTTGAGGACGGGTGTGCATGCAACATATAGAAATTTAACAAGGAAAAGTTACACTATTTTTTGGTTTTTCAAAAGATTTATTCACATGTGATTTTACACGGACAATGAGATAAGACAACTTAAACCAAATAATCTATTACTTCACGGTAGCTCTCAAAAAGATTAAAGCAATGGTTGCGGAGGAGTAGGAATAGCGCGAAGCTTATTTCTCCTTTCGGTCGTAGTTCCTAGAACCAACCCATCCTTTATACACATTTATAGTTTGTTCAATTTTTCAAGGTAGAGCCGTTCGTAGTAAGGAGACAAAAAGGCAAGTTTTTTAATCTTTTTTCGAGTTGGAACCAACAAGTTCACCGGGAACTTTATTATGGATAATACATCAGTTGAGAATTATTATATTTTAGTTTTTTACCAAGTTGTGAATTTTTAATTTCTTTTTTATGGACAATGGTTTTTATATTTTTGTTTTTTTTTTTTTTGGTTTTCTATCTGTAATTATACTAAAAAGAAATGAAAAATTATTTTTGACTTTTTTTTATTTTATGTTATAATGAAGAAAATATTCACAATTTCAAAAACAATTGATCAAACGTAACGATAATCGGCTTCACAGCCTCCCCGGCAGCGGCGCCAAAAATTGATTGGTCCAAACTACACCTTAAAATATATATAATATATAATAAAATATAAAATATATATATAAGTCTAAAAATCAACAAGATCAATGATACCGAGAAGTAGTATAGAGTGTTCCCGGGTCGTTTATCCCCAACGAGGCTGGACTGGAAAATCGATACAGTCGAAGATTTGAGTTTGAAGGAAGGAATTGATTTGAGAGATTGAAAAAGTCAAATTAAACAATAACAAATAAAAACGTTTAAGAAAAACCTAGAAATTACGAAATTAAACTAGAAAACGAGAGCACGAATCCCGAACAAAGGGGGAAAAACCTAAAATCTTTAAAAATAACCCTACGAAGAAATTTTCACTTCTAAACTACTCTACGGGACAAATAACAAAGAATGAAAAAGACTAGACCGAAAACGGAGTTCGTTTGACCCAAAAACGAGTCAAAACAAAATCCCGCACCCGGACCGCTCTTTAAAAAAGGAAAAGTTGTAAAAATGACCCTACGAAAATTTTTAAATTTTTCCTACAAACTATATGATAAAATAAAATTTTCTAAAAAAGCAAAATATTTTTTTGATAATTTTTGTATTTTTTATGAATTAATTAAACTTTTAACGAAATTAAATCATAAAAAATATTAAATGATTTCGAAAAATTCTGAAAAATTTACAAAAAATACTAGACACTATGACTATTCTACGAAAAATAAGAAACACGAAATTGCTTAAGAAATAAGCCCGAAAATAAGCTGTTACAGCTTTTTAAGCTTATAAGCCAAAATGCACTTATATATCTAAGCCCTTGAGTCTTTAACGAAAAAGACCCAAGGGCGCAGTGGTAAGAGGTGTGTGTAAAAGGGGAATGTATCGATTGGTCACGGGTTCGAGTCTTGCTCACCCGGACCAATTGTCTTTCCCCCTTTTTTTTTCGAAAACTCAAAGAAGCAAAGTTGTTAAGCTCGTGGGGCTTAACAACTTTGTCTTCTATAACTTTTTGCAAAAAGCTCTAAATAAGCTTAAAAATAAGCTTAAAGTTGACAGATTGGCTTAGATGGCTTAAAAGCAAAAAATGCTAAGTCTTTTGGACTTGTGTGGTCGTTTAAGCTAGGACTTAGGATAAAATAAGCTAAGAGGACTAAACCTAATCTAGATAAGCTGTAAAAAGCTAAGAGCTTAAAACTAATAAGCTAGAAAAAGCTTAAGTTAACAGAAACTAAAAGCAAGGCTTAAGGGCTAAAAGGCATAAGTTATTTAGACAAATAAGATAGGAAAAAAAGGTAAATAAACCTAACCACTAACTAAATAATCTAAATAAGCTGGTTAGGACACAAAGGAGCTTATGAGATAAGCTCAATAAGCCAGGAATGAAATAAGCAATCCCTACACTTAACTTAAGCTAAAAACAGTCAAAAGCTAAGTTTGGGCTTAAAAATAAGCCATCAAACAATCTTCTTAAGGGCTAAAAATCAACAAGCTTATAAAAGGACTTAAGAGCTCTTGAAATAAGCCAAGAGATTAGGCATAAGTCCTCTTAAAGGGTAAGAAAAATAAGCCCAAAGTCTCCCCTTTGCACCAGGGGAGCTTTAAGGCTAATTTTAAGGGCTTATTTGACAGCTTATTTAGAACTGTCAAATAAGCTCTAAACCAACAAATAAGCTAAAACAGATTGAGAGCCCTAGCTTATGGACTTATGCACCAAATCTTAGCTTTTAAAAACCATTTTAGCTTGCTTATTTTTGATGGTGAAAAAGGCTTTTGGGTTTTTAGAAACTGTGACCAAAAGGGGCTTGGTGATTTTTGACTTATAAAGTCAAAAGAACAAAGCTTGTTTGGACAGCTCTTTTAGACACACAAAGCATAAACTTTTTGATGCTCAAACCCAAAATCCAAGTGCTTAATTAAATAAGCACTTGAGGATTTCTTAAAATCCTTACAGTTTTGAAAATTGATTTAAAAACTTTGAAAACCCATTTTGAACCTTTAAAACTTTTTGAAAAAGCTTTAAATAAGCTTAAAACTTGAGCTTATGATTCACCAAAGTACCTTAACCCATGCAAATACCATTTTGACCCGTTTTTAAGGTTATCCCAAACACCCCTTAACCAATTCTGTCAAAACTAATTTGTACTAAAAATTTATTTTAAAGCTAAATCTTCCAAAACCTTTTACCCTCTTCTACTCAAAATGACCTAATAAAGCTATTTGAGCTATAAAAGTACTAGCTTATTAGTGAGATTAAGCTAGTTACTCTACTAGCTTAAACTGTTACTTTTATGACAGAATTGAAAATTAACTGAGACTACTCAAGTTTTATCTAATGAAAACTTAAAACAACTAAGTAACAAACCTAAACTAACATGTTTGCAAAGATTGAACAGGAATTAAAGTAAAGATTAAGCACAAGAATAAAAGAGAATAAGCAATATGTAATAAGCTAGGAATGCTAAATTTAAATTTAGAAAAGTAAAACCTGAATTTTTGTTGTCTCAGTCACTAAGCCACTCTTGTAGAGTGAGTGGCTTAAAAAGCTTAAACCTAAGTGGCTCCCTAGCCTCTAAACCTTGAGCAATAAGCTCAATAAGCTTTTGTTAGCTTATTACTCCATAAGCTTCCAAACTTGAAATCAAATGATCAATTATGAACTAAAATGAACTGAAAACAGTATTTAATAGCTTTTAACAAGTTTTAAACTGAGTTTGAGCTTATTAACAAGAATAAGCTCAAAAGAGCTTATTGAGAGCTTAATGAGTGAAAACGGCTTACTATTGAAAAACAAAGAACAAGTAAACTTGAAAACGGAATGTTATTACTCAAATGACGAAGTACAAGCTTAAATAACAAAGGTACAAGTGACTAAAGCTGAATTTGAAATCTTAAGAGAAAATGCTTAAAAATAACAAAAATTACAAGCTGAAAATTAAAAACTAAAAACTACTCCTCTTTTCTTCTGTCTTCTTCCTCTTTTATACTGAGACCTTGTGTTAGTTGTGTGAGAGGGGGAAAACAAACAATCTTGGCCCTTCAATTCTTCAAAAAGCAATCTTGGTCGTCGAAATAAGCTTGGGGAGATGTGGGATTGCCAACTTGGCAATCTCACAGCTGGGAAAGTTAGTGGAGGAGGGGGGAGGTGAGTACCCATGGTGGTGGAGAAGAAACACAGGGTAAAAACGGGGTTTCACACCCGTGAGTTGGTTTGGGGGGAAAACAAGGGCGGGAAAGTTTGTTTGAGTTATAACAGGGTGAAGGTTTGTGGAAATGGCAAGTTAGGTCCCTCAGGGTGTTAAGTGTACTTGCAACCATGGTCCTTGTGGTTTAAAACTTTTGGGGACTTGGCAAAACAAGTCCCCAAGAGTTTTATGACTCTTTGCAACACTCGTCCCTTTGGTGTACAAGTTAGGATAGTTGGCAGTTATGCCCCTTGTAGTACACTTTGGCACATTGGCAGTTTGCACCCTTGCCTTTCATTTTCTCTTTTCTTCTTATAAGTATAAGTTTAGGGATTTACAATTTCAGTCCCTAAACTTATATTTCTTTGACTTTTGGCCTCGGGGTTGACTTGGGTTGACTTTGACTTTGACCAGTTGACTTTTCTGTTGACTTTTTGACTTGATTGACTTTTCGGCTTCGATTTGGCTTTGTCTTTCACAGTCTTTTCCATTCCGAGTCCGGTTTTGTCGTTTTGGCTTTGTTTTTCGTCCTTTTCTTAGTTATCCGTTCCTGCACAATGTCGTTTTGGCTTTGTTTTCGTCCCTTTTCTTAGTTATCCGTCCTTGCACAACAATATTAGCTAATAAATGCATTTATTTGGCATTTTTACGTCCCGTTTTTGGTTATTTTAGCTCGTTTTTTTATAAAGGTAATTAGGTATGTGTAATTAAGGAACATATACCAGTGGCACCCATTAAATAATTAAGAGGGATCCGCCCCTATCCAAAAAATCCAAACAGCCTCACATGCTTGTCAGAATTTTTTACCAAACAACCATCACTCTATCTTTTCGCCACTCACTTCCAAATGATATATTCTTTCGGTTCTAAGAAAAGTTATGTTTCAAATCTAATACTCCTAAAGTTGGTTTCGACAGAACATTATAATTTTTCATCCGAAAATAATTCAAGTATCTTTAACGTACAATCGCTAACCGGTTTAATGGTCTTATTCGAAAATTCTTATTCAAGCCCTTTTTACCAACATATGAGTTATTATAAACGCTTATTCCAAAAGTAAAAAGCTAAACAGCAACCGTCGTATGACAAAAGATCCTTACAAGTTTCTACATAAGTGATTAGTAGCTCTCTTAAATACACATTCCTAAGATAAGTACTTTCACTTCCATTTAGTCTTTTCATCCCTTTGGATGTCTCGATGTTTGCTTTTATCACAATGAGGAGTTCAAACTTGCCCTCTGATAGTTAGGATAGATATAACACTAATCAAAATCTACCACAAAAAGGTTGTAAACGTGGTCATTTCTATTTATTAGTCTTGGTTAATATTTAAATATATTTCAATAAATCTTGACAACTTAATATATAGTTTCCTAATAGCCGAAATATTTAAGTATCTTTAGTTGGCGAAATGCAAATTAAAATGTCACTCTTTATTTATGTCAAACTCGTTTCACAAAAAAAACCTTAATCACGCCTCTATTATTAAATAGATGGTTAATATTTTCCGTCCACCTTTTCCGCTACTACCTTTAAGATAACCTTATACCTCGTCGTGTGATTGTTCTATGAACATTCACAATACTCGAGAAAAGCTACATAACTTCATGGATGAAGTTCGTTGTATGCTAACCATCATTCGTCTTGACATTGTCAAGCTCATCGCTTACGTCTTTATTCTTCTTCATTTTTCCCTTTTATTCCAAAATTTATGTCCGGATGAGCACGAACAAAAAGGAAAGGGCAAATACTCTCAAGAACTCACATCGGTGATTCTTATGCACCAAAAACCACATGAAAATCTATTTTAATACATTGTTGAGATATGCTAAAAACATTTTTTTTATCATGCATAAAGACCTCTAAATTGTTGTCAAAGTATATAATCTAATATATATTTTCGACACTCTTGATTGAATCAATGAGTACTTGAACTATTTCTTAGGTTTTTTTAAATTCTCGGATCTCTCTCCCTTCTCTCGCCCAATCTATTTTCTCTAAATCCTTATAACAACTATGGAGTACATGAAAATCTATTTTAATACATTGTTGATGATATGAACTTAATAAAAACATTTTTTTTTCTTGCATAAAGGACCTCTATATTGTTTTCTAAATATATTTTATAATATATATTTTAGACCCACTCTTGATTGAATCAATGAGTACTTGAACTATTTCTTAGGTTTTACATTTATTAGAGTAGAAATAATTCTTACTCCGCATTTGTTGCATTTAGGCACACACTAGGATTTCAACATAAATCTCATTTGATGATATTGAAACACTATTGTCCAAAATTAACTTTGCTTTCTATTACTTAATTCACCCTAATAGATTGTCTTCTTATTTATAATGTTCCTCAATTGCTCTCTTGGATGATCCTCAATTACAAATATAGATGATTGATTGCTACTTGCTATATGAAATGATTTTGTTCTTAGTATAAACTAGGCCTTTGAATGCTCACTTAGTAAAAGCCATAATTTTACAACAACCACTAATTTTAAACTTGTGAAAAATTCTATGTATTGCCATCTTAGGTCTTAGCTTATTATTTCACACATGTTTGTTTGCCAAAACATTATGTGAAATAGTTCTATTTTATACTGTTCAAACTAGGTATTTTAGCATTATTAATTCTAAAAAATCTAAATTGACATAAAAGAGATGGACTTGCTGCAAATTAAACCACACAAAACAGAAAACCTCAACACAAATTTTGAGAAAAATCAAATTTCAGAAATATCGGGAAATGCCAGTTAAGTAGCCGGTCCCTTAATTCATAATAGGGCGGCCCCCTTAATTTTTAAGGGGACAGAACCTCCTTAATTAAGGGGACGGCCTGGGGACTAGGCTAACACGGGTTTTAGTTTTTTAAAACAATATTTTTTTTCTTTTTAACCCAAACACCCTTAGGACGTAGCTACTGTGTCCTCTAAACTCACAAACATTTATTAGAATTTATCCTTTGATGTTCATGTTTCCATAATTTAAACTTTCCTCCCTTTATAATACATCCTCATCCATCATCATCACACCATCCTTCACCAAATGACATATCCTAACAAACCAAATCCACCATCATAAGGTTGTCAAAATAAATGTGAAACTCATTGGGAAGAAGAAACTAACCATTTGCATATCTTTCAAATGTGCTCAATACAAAACTTCGCCAAAATACCAAAACCACTCATCCTCATCATTGAACCATCTCAAGAAAACAATCATCCAATCAAGCAATTACCACAATCCACCTTACATTTGTGAACACCCCACTAATCACATTAAGTTGTATCATATCCTCCACTCCAATTCTCACCCATCAACCTCCACATATTGCTCAAATCACGCTTCAACTCAAAGTAACACACCAAATTCATCACACATCTCCTATATCTCCAAGTAGAGAAAGCCTTGTTGATGACTATTAAGCTACTACAAGAATATCTAACCTCTTAGCCATAGCATCTCATCAACAACAAAAAAACATTCCTTCAGTACCTTACTCTTCAAAACTTACCACACACCTCAACATTACCAAGTTGAAAAAAACCTTGTTGGGGTTGTTTGCCTTTGTTGCCATCTTCACCCAAAAATATTTCCTTTGCTTCTAAGTGAGGATATCAATTGGATTGAATTCTCCTCCACCCGACTCTTCCACCACTAGAGTTCAAAGAGATTACCTTTCCACAATACGCTCCCGCTCCAAACTCTCCAACTAACTATCTTGTAATATGCCTTCAAATAATCATCCTTATACGTTTGTAATCGCAAGCAAGTCAAAATCCTTCTATGGCTATTTAGGTTTTTTTTATGTATTACTATGCTTTTAAAGCATAGTTGTTTTTCTATTTTCATTGCTTGCTTGTGTGTTATTCACACACAATTATCTTAAATGAAATGATGTTATCTTTTTGATTTGATGTTTGTTTTGCATGTCATATTTTTCCTTCTGCTTGCTATATGTTAGAATTATTTTGTATTGTTTCTAACTTCGTTTTTGTCATGCCAAAGAAAACAAAAGCTCGATTCCTTGGGTCGCCCTCGAACGAGGGGGGAGCACAACATCATGAGGAGCATTTATTCCGTCGATTTAACTAATTAATTCTCGTCGATGTCTTTTTGTATTCTACATAAAGGGGAGCAAATTGACATTAACACTCACTAAATAATTGTTTAAAAAATAATTTTACAAGTATTGAGTTTAAATTTTGTAATCATCAAAAAGAGGAGATTAGTTGATAAAATATATAATAATGCCTAAAAACATTACTAATATTTTTTCACATCTTTACGTTTTGACTAAACACAGAATATAAAACGTTCATCTGTAAACAGAGTAATTATAGTAAACTCTCATTTAAACAAATTACATCACTTAAAGGTTTGAAATAAATAATTGCTTAAATGCATTTTTAAGATCACAAAGGAAATTTTTATTCAACTCAAAACAAGTATGACACTTTGAAAGGGAAGTAGAAACTAGACACAAGTAGTCATTATTTTAAAAACAACCTAAATGATGAAATAAAAATAACCAAGATGTATGTTTACAGAGAAAGATTAGACCGACTTTCAATAAACGAGAATGGGATTCATTTATTGATTGACATAAAAATATTATAAGAATGACCTTTTAAAAGTAGACGAATAACACTTAATATCATGGCAAAATATGTCAAAAATAAATAAACTTAAAATTCTCTCTTCTATGGGCAAAAAAACGGCTCCCTCTATTCCATCAATTCTGATCGCATAATCTTCATCTTTCTTGATCCGAATATCATATAATACTCTTGTTTAATCTTTTAATCTTATGATTATAATGATTTAACAAGTTTCTTATTTAATTGATGTTTCTCTAAAGATTTAGGGTGCGATCTCTCATTTAGGGTTTGGTGTTTTTTCGATCTTTAGGGATCTTTATTAATTCTTATCGACTTTCATTATGGAAGTCAGATAGTCCTTCGTGTATTTATATTAGTGCCTTCCTTCAAAGGTTCTTCGTGATGAGATAGACGTGGATCTCATAGCTGCTATGTTGATCTTTTTATTTTCTTTGTTTAGGGTTTTTTAGGTTTCGGTTTGCTTGTTGCAGTCAAGAATGTCGAATACAAGCGATAAGGGTACTATGTTTGGAGATGGTGCTGCTAGGGTTGGTATGCAGCTTAGAAGTAGTCCAAAGGTGAGTACATCTTCTCCTTTGGTTTCTTCGTCTTCTATTATTAACGTGCCCCGAGAACTTTATAGTATTGATGTTGCTGCCACTTTTGGAGTTCCATTAATTACTGTGGGTGACTTGCAAAAGTTAATTAATGATATTGATGCTGGTAAACATGATGAGTTATTATCTGAGTTGACTAATGAAGATCGTATGGAAACCTTGGAAGCATTAGGTTCTATATGTAATTCAATTAAGGTTGATTGTAATAATGCTGATGTTATCCCTTTTAAGGTTTCGTATGCTGATGATTCTATTAATCTTAATGTTGATGAATCCACAATACCTAGTAACCCTATTGTTTAGTCTGTGGACATCAATAAATCAACATCCTATGCTGGAGTTGTGGGTGGAAGTGCAAAGGATCAACCAAATGTTAATTCCAACTTTCGTACCTTGGTGGTTGATCCCGTATTTGATGGTGTTAACATCTCTATTCCTTGTAAAGTTGTTGAAAAGGTTAGTACTCGCTTTGAACACACTCTATATGGATACTTTATTGGAAAGAGAATGACGTTTCCGGTTGTTGAATATTATGCTAGGAACAACTAGGCGAAACATGGGCTGAAAAGGATTATGATGAATTCTAAAGGCTTCTTTTTCTTTAAATTTGATTCCCGGGCTGGTTTAGAGGCTGTTCTGGAGGGTGGTCCTTGGTTGATTCGTAAATCTCCGATCATTCTCAAGAAATGGTCGATGGATACTAGATTGCTCAAAGAAGAATTGACTCGTATTCCGATATGGGTTAAATTGCATGATGTTCCTATTCAAGTTTTTGAAGAGGATGGTATTAGTCTAATTGCTACGTTCATTGGTAAACCTGTTATGCTTGATTCATACACAAGCTCCATGTGTAATGATTCGTGGGGTAGGAGTAGTTTTGCTCGGTGCTTAATTGAGGTAAATTCAGAGGCTGATCTCGTGGATGTTGTTACTATTGGTATTCCATCTCTTTCTGAGGATGATTTTACCAAAGAAACCATCCGTGTTGAGTATGAATGGAGGCCGCCCAGATGTGATACATGTAAGATTTTTGGTCATGTTCATGACTATTGCCCTAAAAAAGTGGTGAGTCCTCCTATTGTTGCTACTTCTAATGTTGTTACCCCTAATGCTGAGAAGACTAATGATGGTTTCCAAACGGTGGGTAAAAAGAAGAAGAGGAAAGGTAAGTCCAAGTCTACTAATGGCGGTCAGTTTACTGGTCCTTCGGTTAAACATAATGTTAGATATGAGCCTAAAGCGACTACAAGTGCACCAAAGAAGGGAACTACTTATGTGGGTTATACATCTCAATCGACACCTATGTTGAAGACGACTGGTAATTCATCTAAGAAAGATAATCTCTCCATGTCTAATTCTTTTTCTGCCTTAAATGAAGAAGAAGAAGAAGATGAAGAAGATGTGGAAAATGTGTATGATGAATCGGCTAACTTAATTCAAAACACAAAAGCTGGTGGAAGTTCATCTTTCACGGCTGCTGCTGGTTAGCTTGTTTAGTTGTGTTATGTGTTCTAGTTGCAATTAGTTGTTTCTAGAGTTGTAAGAGTTTATGGCATGTCATAAGCTCTAGTTTTAGGTGTTTATCAAGCTGTTTAGCTTGAGGTTAATGTGGTACTTCAGCCACATTCCATTTGTACTTAACTTTTTTCGGTTTTAATATACTTTACCGGGGTAACCCTTTACCCAAAAAAAAGTATTACCAAACAATGTACACCCCCTAGAATTATATCTTGATCAGTTACGAATGGGCTAAATTTCTGTGGTCCATAGCATTTTGCAAGACTATGTAAGGCCCAGTTCCATTTCAAGGAACCAAAATTGAAATATCCGTTGGTTGGAACTTTTTTCTATAGATAGAGACGGATTTTATAACTGGAGACGGCATTGGGAGACATAAAATTATTTTTTCGTTTTATAATTGTTGCTGGTCATGTTTACTCCGTGAGATGTACATCATTGTAAAATAAGTTGTCGTTTTTAATATATATTGCTTGATGAGTTGGTGTTTTATTTGGTGTATTTTAGGTGATTTGTAATCTTTAGCTTCTCGCTAGTTAATATAATCTTATGTCGTTCAAAAAAAAATTTACTACATTTCACTTGATTGTTGCTAAATGGATAAGTGTTAAGCTGCATGCCGGCTTGTGAGATAAAAGCCGATCAAATTAAGCTGTTCAGAAGCATAGCTGGTTACTGAGGCTATGAAATGTTTTTAGTTTATCATTTCCTAAAATATGATATTACAGTTCAACACTTATCTCAATTATTATACATATATATTAAAGAGTGAGATTGTTGTTTCGAGGCCACTTTAATGTCGCTCGGGTGAACCCGATACCCGTAACCTGTTTTATCAATTATTAATTCCTCTTTTTTTTCGCTAAAACCCACCGCTCCATCTGTCTCTCTCCCTCTCTAATATGTTTCTCTCTCTAAGATGGCTCTCTCTTTCTCTCTCTCTAACGCCAGTATAACCGATCCGGTTTGATTGAATGAGGGTTGTTTAAATGGAACTCTTTGATAAACTATTGTTAGGGATTCATATATCTTTTGCTGCCATTACTCTCTTCGATGCCGCCGACCTCTTCATTGCTGCCGTTTATGGTGTGTGGTGTTGGTGGTCGGTTGGTGACGTTGGTGTTTGTTGGCTTGGGTTGATCATCTTAGATCACATGCAGATGATTTCGATTCTGAAAGAAGAAATCATCGATTTATTTGTGATGGGTTTTAGGTGTTTTTCATCTCGCATATGTGGTTTGCGTTTTGATGTGGTTTCGGTAAAAGCTACCAGATCTTATCTCAATATCTTCTTCTTCCTCTCCATCGGTACACCTTCTGTTTGATTCTTTTTTCATTAACAAATTTCTTCAAATATGTTTGCCTAAATTAATTTGGGGGGGGAGGTTAGGTTAGGAGTGAACAGTTAATTGTATTTGTTTCAAAAACTATTGGTTTGTTTTTCAAGATGATGTTTGGTTTCATGATGTGATAGCCGAATCATGGATACAAGGGTTCAGGTGGATAATTTGTATTTGATAGGTTAAACAATGGCTTTCTTTCTTGATTATGATGGTTACGATGCTTATTTGTGCTGATGATAATGATTTTGGTTTTTCCCACTTAGGTTTTCCAGGTCCTTAGGTTTTACTGCTGCTTATTTGTGATGATGATAATGATTGTGGTTTTTGTCGCTTAGGTTTTCCATGTCCCTAGGTTTTGCTGCTGTAGTTGTTGCTTCTTGCCTGAATAGTGTGCTGCTTAAGTTAATGTTGATAGTTTTGGACTTTGTGGTTTTGAATAATGTGGTGCCTTTTTTATCATGATTGCTCTTTCTAATATGTATCTTCTTGCTAGCGTTTTTGCTCCTTCGAATATAATGTAGGGTTCGGCTTAGAAAAATTAGAAATGTGGGTCTGGGTTTAAAAAAATAAACACATTAGCTGACTTTTATGGTATCAGCTCATGCTTCCTCGACGCCACCGCTCCTTTTATTGGCGTTGGGAGGCGTTAGGAGTGGTGCGTTCTGGGTTTTGTTCAAAGTAAATAATATGCTTAAGGCGTTATGAAGCCATTTTTATTAGATGATAATGATAACCGCTCCGAGAGGCTGTGATGATAATATTTGAATGTATATAATCGGGTTTGATAAAATTTTGGATTACGTGCATTTTACGGGCAAGCTTGCAAAGTTTGCAGCCATGGCGGCCGTATCCTCATATCTGACATATTCGATTCCTTACTTATCTGATCCTCAAAACAATAAAATAATTAGTTTTTGGAATTTTCATTGACCGAAAATGTGTAGCCATGAATAAGATGTTGCTGATGGCCTGTGTTTATGTTGTTGCTTATCCGATTCCTAGCACGTGTTTATGTTGTTTCTTACCCTCACTTATCCGATTCCTGGCACGTGTTTATGTTGTTGCTTTGGAACCACAATTGTAAAAGGCTACAACTGCAAATTAGCATCACTATCTGATGCCGTCGATTACTTCGTTGCCACTGTCAACTGTGTGTGGTGATGTTGATCGGCGTGCGACGCTACTCAAAATTAGCCACAAAAAGTGAGCTTATGAAAGATAAGCCGAAAACCATATAAGTCATAACCCGCTATATAAGCCGATACAAACATATGCCAAACAACAGTTATGGTTGTGTGACGATGATGATAGGCTTATCAGCTGCAAAATAAGCCCACATGTAACTTTTCTGCATTTATATTTTACTGGAACATTGCTTACTGAGGTCCATTCCCATATTGGCGGGGCAAGTTATGGGGTTTGCAGCCATGGCGAACGTGTCCTCTTTCGTATGTTGTTAGCATGTCCGAGCCTCCCATACAACAATTCGATTTTGATTACAGCTGAATTGTAACAAAAGGTAGCCATTGGGTTATGTGCCTCATTAAAAGCTTTAATTGTAGCCCCGACCCGTTATTTACCCGCCCCGACCTGTTGAATATGTAAATTTTAAAGTTGAGTTTGCGTGCTTTACAGTCACGTGTTTGAGTGGATTATTGTTGACTCAACATTAATTTCGTGCTTGGCTTAGTTTATAAGCACAAATACTAAGTTAGGTATTCGCTCAATATGTGTCGCTAAACCCTCTTTTTGGCGGCGTATTGTTATTGAATATTACACATGAAAATAGCAACATTGATTGTGCCAGGCTGTGATGAGTCTTAACGGCTT
This sequence comes from Tanacetum coccineum, assembly GCA_026074375.1. Lineage (NCBI taxonomy): Eukaryota > Viridiplantae > Streptophyta > Magnoliopsida > Asterales > Asteraceae > Tanacetum > Tanacetum coccineum. The sequence continues at coordinate 14,374 of BQNB010056058.1, read as the reverse complement.
TCATGAAGATGAGACCATTTGTATCTTGGGGGGGATCTACTGTGGTCGTAGCCTTGGCGAACGTGTCCTCTTTAGAGTGTTGTTAGCCTATCTGAGCTATCATACAACAATTCGATTATGATTACAGCTGAATTGTTGAATGTTAGATTTTTGATCCTTATTTGAATTTCAATGCTTATAATTTTCCCTTGAATACAACCGTTTCTGACTTTCTTTAGAACGGATACTAAGAACAGGTACGGAAAACAAAGCCAAATCGAACAAAACCGGAACTCGGAATGGAAAAGACTGTGAAAGACAAAGCCCCAATCAAAGAGCCTATGGGGGAAAGTCTCCAATAAGTCAAAATGTCAATAGAAGAAGTTCAACTGGTCAAAGTCCCAAGTCAAACGAAGTAAGAATAGTCATCAAGTCAAAGGAATATAGTTTATAGAGGTTGACAAATATGTTGCCTCACACCGAAAGACTATCATATTTAATAAGAGAGATAAAGAGAAAAAATATCATGGTCGCAAGGACATTAAATCTGCCTCCATTTTGGCATATTATGCAAACTACAAGGTATAAAAACTGTCTCAAGTCCTTAATGGTACTAGCATGGACGGTTTCATGCAATGAGTTATATAACTCTTGGGGACTTAACTTGCCAAGTCCCCAAAAGTTATATACAACACAGGACCATGGTTGCAAGAATCTAAGTATAAAATGATGGGGCATTTTTGCCCAAGTTACCCCAAAACTTTTGCCTGTTACCATTCATACAACAAGTTTTCCCGCCAAATTCCCTAAACCCAAAACCCACTCACGGGTTTGCCTTCCCTCTTCTACCCTGCACCTCAAAAACCCCATGAACAAACACCTCCCCCCTCCTCCACTTAAACCCATGCCAAGTTGGCAATCCCACAAATCCCCAAGGCATATTCGACGGTTTAGATGAGTTTTTGGTTTTGCTCTCACCAAACTAACACAACAAACACATGGGTTTGAAGACTCGGTTATAAAAGAGGAAGAAGACAGAAGAAGCAGGAGGTAGTTAGTAGTTTTAATTTTCAGTTTTGTATTTTTCTTTCAATTCTAAGCAATTTTTCTTTCAAGTTTTTTTTATAGCTTTAAGCTCTTGTACTGTTGTTCTTTAAGCTTGTACTCAATCATTTTAGTAATATCATTTCAGTTTTCAAGTTTCCTTGCTCTTCGTTTTCAATTTTAAGCAATTTTTCTCAAATAAGCTCTTAATAAGCTCATTTGAGCTTATTCCTTTTCATAAGCTCAAATTTAGTTTAAATCCTGTTATTAGGCATTCTTATACTCATTGTTATCAATTTGAATCAAAAGTATGATCACTTAAGGAGATTTGAGTTCATTTTGGAAGTACAAGGGCAAATAAGCTAAAATCTAGCTTATTGAGGTTTAGAGGCTAGGGAGCCAATAGGAACAAGCTTCTCTAAGCCACTCACTCTACTAGAGTGGCTTTGTGCTGAGACTACTTAAAATCTCAGGTATTCTCTTCTACATTTCAATTTAGCATTTGAAAGCTTATTACATAGTACATTTTGCTTTTGAAATCTTATGCTTAATACTGTTTTACTTTCTCAATTAGCTTATAGCTGTGATAGTTTTAAGTTTTCTAAGTGAAAATTCATCTAGGTTTTAGTATTTTACAAAACTGTCATTTTTAGAATAATAAGCTAGTAGAGAAACTAGTCCATTTCTACTAATAAGCTGTTACTTTTAGTGATTAAAAAGCTTAAGTAGGTCATTTTAAATAGAAGTAGATAAAATGTTTAAGTTGTTTGAGCTTTTATATAGATTTTAAAGTCAATCTAGTTTTGACAGAATTCATTAAGGAGTGTTTGGTATAAGCTGTAGTTGACTCTTAAAGTCAACTACACTATGTCAAAACTTTTCATTTAGTTGAGCTAGGACATAAAACAAGGTTTTAAACAATTTTTAGAAGTTAGCTTTTTGAATTCCAAAGTTTAAAGTTTAAAAACTTCTCATTTGCACCAGGGCAGCTTTTAGGTGTTTAGTGTTTTCAACTTTTAGAGATTTAAAAGCTTAGTAGTTTTCCATTATGGCAAATATAGGTTTAGCAGTACCTAGTGAGTTGGTTTAGAGGTTTATAACCTCAAAATGTAGTTTGCATTTTAGTACTTTGCCAATTGCATCAGCAAACAGCAGGTTAAACTGCTGTTGCTTGTGAATTTTTTTTAAGCAAACTTTGAGCATTCATAAGTAAATTCTAGACTTTAGAATTAAGCATGCCTCTAGAATTCCATTAGCTTATAACTTTTCATCATTTAGTTTTCAATTTTAAGCATTTTAACTAGCTTATTTTTACTGTCAAAAGTAGCATAATAATGCATTAGTGTCTAGTTTAATTTCCTTCTTGATTTCTTATTTTTAGTTGGAATTGTTAGAAACCTTTTATCTAGGTTGAATAAAGGTAGTTAGGGTAGCTTATTTTCAAAATTTCAGCTTCTAAAGTTTAGAAATAAGCTGTGAAGCTTATTTGAAAAAGCTTATAACAGTTTAAGCCTAAAACTTGCACTTTTTCATCTTAATTTTCTTGTTAAATTTGTTAATACTAGGGTAATTTTTGTTTAAATTCCTTTAGTACACATCTTAAGCTTCAAGTAGCTTCTTTTGTTTTTTCACTTTCATCAAGTAATAAGCAAGAAATAAGCTCAAATTCAAAAAGCTAGTTAAAAGCTCACTTTCTGTAACAGGAAACATTCAGCTTATTTTGTAGCTTATTCTGTGGATAAAAGTGCAAAGTGTTTTTATTAAAGTTGTGGAGAATAAGCTCTTTTATAACTTTTTAGTTTTAAGTTTTTGCTAAAACTCATTTTTTTAATAAGCTAAAAATAAGCTATGTCGCGAGGTCTGTTTGGTACTTTCTCCAAAGTTCAAGGTTAGTCGTTTTCATAGTAGTGTAAATTCCCAAAACTTTACCCGCCTACCCTTTAGTTTCATTTTGTACATTTCCTACCCTGGACTTTACAAAAAAAAAAGAGAAGGGAAGACAAGGGACCCGGGTGAGCAAGACTCGAACCCGGGACCCCTCGATACATCCCCTCCCTTTCAAGCATACTTACCACTGCGCCCTTGGGTCTTTTTCGTTAAAGACCCAAGGCACATGGTATTTATATACATTTTGAGCTTATAAGCCTATAAGCTGAATAAGCTTATTCTCGGGCTTATTTGTCGAGCTTATTTGTGTCTCTTATTTTTCGTAGGACTATTTCAGTGTCTAGTATTTTTAGAAAAATTTTCAGAATTTTTCGTAATCATTTACTATTTTTTATAATTTAATTTAGTTAAAAGTTTGTTTAATTCATAAAAAATACAAAAATTATCAAAAAAATATTTTGCTTTTTTAGAAAATTTTCTTTTATCATCTAGTTTGTAGGAAAAATATAAAAATTTTCGTAGGGTCATTTTTCAACTTTTTGGTCTTTAAAGAACGGGTAGGTACGGGGATTTGTTTTGACTCGTTTTTGGGGTCAAAACGAACTCCGTTTTACGGTCTAAGTCTTTTTCATTCTTGTTTTTTGATACTAGGTAGTTTAGAAGTGAAAATATTTTCCCCCTCCAGTAGGGTTATTTTTAAAGATTTTAGGTTTTCCCCCTTTTGTTCGGGATTCGGGCTCTCGTTTTCTAGTTTAATTTTGTAATTTCTAGGTTTTTCTTAAACGTTTTAGTCCGTTATTATCTAATTTGACTTTTTCAACTTCCCAAATCAATTCCTTCATTCGAACTCAAATCTTCGACTGTATCGATTTTCCATTCCAGCCTCGTTGGGGATAAACGACCCGGGAACACTCTATACTACTTCTCGGTATCATTGATCTTGTTGGTTTTTACACTTATTTATATATTTTATATTTTACTATATATTATATATATTTACGGTGTGAATCCAGCCAATCAGTGGTCATCTGATTAACAAATTCATTACCATGGCAATATTAGTGGATGCAAATATTATATCATTAACATAAATTTATACTAGTAATAAGTCGTTGCCTGCTTGCCGTGTGAAGAGTGTTGGATCAACTGCACCTTTAGAGAATTGTTGTGAGATTAGGAAGCTTGACAACATGTTGTACCATACACGTGGTGCTTGTTTGAGACCATAGAGGGCCTTTTTGAGCTTGTACACATGCGATGGGTTGTCCTGATCAACAAATCCTTTTGGTTGAGAAACGCAGATCTCTTCTTTGAGCTCGCCATTTAAAAAATCCGTTTTGACATCCATTTGGTAGATTATCATATTCTTATGAGCGGCATTTGCTACGAAGATACGGATGGCCTCTATTCTAGCAACCAGTGTAAATGATTCCTCAAAATCGATTCCCTCTTCTTACATGAATCCTTAAGCAACTAGTCTAGCCTTATTCTTTAGTACCCCGCTAAATTCGTCTGTCTTAACCTTATAAATCCACTTTAGTTTGATCAAAAGCACTTTATCTAGACACGACACCAATTTCCAAACTTCTAGTCTTTGAAATTCATGAATTTCTTTTTGCATTGTATCGATCCATGATGGTTCAGTCATTGCTTGTTTGAAGTTCTTAGGTTCTACCGAAGTCAGGAAGGCATCAAAATAACACCACATGGCATCAGTTTGGAGTTGGTTTCTCCTAGAGACAGAGCGAGAAGGATCGCCGATCACGTTTGCTATAGGATGATCCTTTGTCCATCTACCAAGGTGTTCAAATAGAGTGTGGATCTGTCTCACATTCGATGATGACCCTTGAGAAGTTGATTCTTCATGAGGAGATTCATTAAGTGGATCATCACAAAAGATTGGTGTTTTTCGTGATTCTTCAAAACCTTGAGAAATGTTTGGAGATTGTTCTTGATCTTGTGTTTATGGAGTATTTGATGATGGAGCATCCTGGTCAATGGAAGTTGACACTGGAAAATTAGCTAAAACCACAGTTCGCAGAGCAGCAACTTCTTGAACTGGAGTAACAGCAATTGGTGGAGGAGTGAAGTATTCATTGAACATAGGTCGAAACAAGTGATCCCAGTCATCTCTTGGTGGTAGAATACAAGGTTGTTGAGTAACAGTGTTTGGAACGAGTCCTGAACTGGATGTTACAGGAGTCATACATTGAAGCCCAGGTCCTGAACTGAATTGTTCAGAAGCCATAGCTGTGAGCTCATCAAATGTCACATGAATTGTTTCAATAATTTTATGGGTTCTTTTGTTGTAGATTCTGAATGCTTTCTTTGCGGCAGCGTAACCAATGAAAATACCAACGTCAGATTTTGCATCTAATTTACCCAGGTCGTCATTGTCATTGGTAGGATAACACCGTGCACCAAAGACATGAAAGAATGATAAATCTGGTTTTGTTGTATCGGTGGCGGATTATTGAACGGTTTTGGGTGTAACAGGCTGTGTTGATTGCTTCAGACCATAAAAATAATGGAGCTTTAGAAAATATTAACATTGTACGAGAAGCTTCTATAAGAGTTCAGTTTTACCTTTTGACAACGCCGTTCTCCTGAGGAGTGCGGGCAACAGATGTTTGATGCGAGATGCCAACATTTTCATAAAATTCATGAAGTGTCTGATTGACAAATTCTGTTCCATTATCTGTTTAAATATTATGGACGGCGGCATTCAAATGAACTTGAATATTTTTAATGCATTTAATGATTGCCTCAGGAGCTTCATCTTTTATCCTTAAAAATCTAACCCAAGTAAATCTTAAGTAATCGTCGACAATCACTAAGATATACCTTTTCCCGTTAATACTCGCCACACGCATCGGACCACATAAATCCATATGCAAAAGATATAGCTTTTCTTAGTTAGTGTCTTTAGATTTGGGTTGATGGGAGGATTTCTTACTTTTTCCTAATTCACATACAGAACACAAATGATCTTTCTGAAATTTAAGTCTTGGAATGCCTCATGCAAGACCGTCCTTAGCTAGCTTGTTAATAGTACCAAAGTTAAGACGTGATAGCTGCGGTGCCATAACCAGCTCTTAGTCTTTGACGCTTTAGATAGAAGACAAATCGAAGATGTTTTAAGCATGTCGTCTAGAGAAATGTGTATAAATTTGTGTCACAGGATCCGGAAAGGAGATCAACACCTTCTAAATTACGAATAAAGCAAGTGTTTTTCTGAAATGCAACTTCAATATCCCCGTCACAAAATTGACCAACCAAAAACAAGTTATGTCCAAGCCCCTCAACGTAGTATACCCTTAAAATAGTAACATTTCCCAGCTAATAGTCACCATACCCCATAATTCTTGCAATATGGTCGTTTCCGAATCTAACTGTGCCCATAAATTTACTAACAAAGTTTATGAGCTGAGAGCGATTCCCTATCATGTGTTCGAACATCCAGAGTCCAGATACCAGAGAACAATCTGGACAACCTGTCATGACAAGAGAAGAAGATGATGGAATATCTATAGCATTGGATACCCAAATATGATTGGGTTCTGAGTGGTTAGCATTCTTAGATTCTACAATCTTAACTTTTTTACTCGAACCTACATTTTTATTGGGTTTCTTGCTATAGACTTTAAGCTCTGGTTTTTGTGTTTCAACTGAGTTAGAAGTGGTTTTCTTAGGAGGCACTATGTTAGCTGAAGTGATCCTAGTTAAAGGGCATAAATTACCAACTATAGTGAAAGTTTTTCCTGTTGGTTTCCACTTAAGTCCTACTTCAGTGAATACATGACCCGTAGGTTTCTAAATATTTTGTTTTTTATGTTTCTTAGTAGATTTAGCACGGCTATTCATAGTTTTCACAAAATAAAGAAGACACTTATCATGAACATCATCAAACAAAGATTTCTTACAAGTAGCATAATTAAGATCAGAATTCACATTTATCTTATAATGCTTAACATTATCATCACGAATACGTTCAACAACACAATTCTTTTTATTAACTTTCTTAGGTTGGGCTTCTACTTTAATCTTTATGTTCCTACTTGATATTTGTGAGATCCTATCATTCCTTTTATTGCCAGTAGGCTTTGATCCGCATTTACTAGTAGAACACTTCAATCCTGTAGAAGACAACACAGGTGTGTTAGAATATGATGTTTTTGATGACTCTACCTGTTTACTATTGGATGTGAGAGGTTCATCAAACCTAACTTTCTTGACCTTGTTTTTGGGTGTGACAACAACCTTTTTCTCATTAAGTTTAATCACATTAGGGCAAGTATCTCGAACATATACAAGTAACTCTTGAATTCGTTAGGCATGCTTACAGGCAAAGTCTAACTCTTTATCTAAAGGTTATTTTTCTTTAGCGTGTTTGACTATTCCCCGAAGAATATCAGCTTGTTCCTGAGTATACTTAAGGTATTCTATGTGAATTTCCCTATTTTGCAATAACCTGAGAGCTAAAGGTTCTAAGTCTAGCTTGAACATGCCTGGAACAATAGTGTGAGCAGATGGTGTTAGTGCATCAATATCAACAATTTCTTTTCTTTTCAACTTTCGTAAATCATTTTTCAAAGATGTGATTACAAAAACCTTATCTTGAATTTGAGCTTTTAAATCCTCATTCTTTGCAGATTTTAAGTTCAGTTTATCAATTAAAGAGTCACTTTGTTCTTTAGAACAAACACGTGTCTTTTTAATTGAGTCAAACTGCTCTTTAAAAACCTGTTTAACATGATTAATTTCATTACAAAGACGCTCGTTTTCCGAAAGCAATTTTGCCACACTATTTTCTAGTTCCACATTTTTGGTCTCTATTTCACAATCATCATAATTGACATTCTCTTCCTTAGATTTTTCTCTTAATGATTTTATAATATCCTTCAACTTATAAATGGTACTGTCTTTGTCTAGAAGATGAGCTTTCAAATCAGTATATGCAAAAAATTCTGGTATTTCAAGAGCATTTTGATTATCATAAGATTCACGTTTTTGAAAAACTTCTTGATTGAGTTGTATTGAGCATTCAAGAGAAATACAATGTTTTTCAAGTTGTGAGTGACGTTTCAAAAGATCATTAAACGCATTTTGTGATTTCAAAAGCTCGGCCTCAAGATTACAAGTTTCTTTTCTCTTTCCATCCATATTCACAGATTCACCAATCAAAGACATAGAATTCATCACAGTTAAAAGAACTTCTTGAGACATGATTTGTTGCAAGAGTCGATCATTTTCCAAAAGTAATTCTTTCTTAGCAATTTTCAAACATTGTTTGTCGACTGAAAACTGTTGAACAGCAGCGTCCATTTGGTTAAAAACTGTCTGTACTTCCATTATTTCATTTAGAAGATCTCTATCAAACACATTGAAGATGTCTTTTAAAGATTTTAGAAATGGAATAATTTCATTGTTAAAAACAGCTTTTGTATGTTCAAACCCCCATTCACCTTCTGTACGAGCATCAGGTGTAGTCCTTATCTTCACCACATTGTCAAATCTGGCAAGGTGAAATTTAAGCTTTTTAAGGCTTTCATTCACCAAGCTAACCTTAGGAAGTTCCTTAGGTGCTTCTATTTTGACAGGGGATGCATCAGAAGGTTTACTGGTAGGATTGGATATACGCAACCAGAACGCTTGTTCAGCATCCATTTCTTGTTGTGGAGTAAAACGTTTCCCAAAATCTTCAGAAAGTCTATTTAATTTTTCATAATCAATAGGTTTATGAGAAATGTTTTTATTAATAATCTCTGGATCCTTTGCTTTTTCTGACATTTATGATCGACTCTTTTCTTCCAAAATCAATGTTTCCTCATCATCAACCATAGGCATAGCAACATGTTTATCAAACATAACAATACCATCATACAAGGTTGGCTTAATCCACTGAGCTTTGCTAAGATAAAACGGATTTTGATAACCTAGAGCTTGTTTGTGTATGTTATCATAAAAGGCCCGTGGCTTAGTTAACATGTGCAATGTTTGAGCAGATTGACCCACTTTAAAAAGAATATTATCGAGTTCCTTTATCTTCTTTTCTAAATCAATTTCATTTTCCATATATTTATCTTCCTTTTCTTTGGATTCACTTTTAAAACTGTGAATGTTTGCAATAAACATTTCTTTTCTTTGATTTGGTTAGAAAGATTTTTCTCAAGTGAGTCAACTTGTTCTTTTAGTGCAAGCTTCTCCCTAATCATGAATCAATCATTTTTTCACGACTGCTTAAATCAATATTAAGACATTGTTCAAAAGTTTTTACTCGTTCTTTGTATCTCTCTAGCTCAATGGTTACTGATTCATTATTTTGTTCCTTATTAGCCTTTTCCTAATTATTTATATGATTAATTATTTGTTCCAACATTTGTTCTATCACAGATAAAATCATTGAATCTTGTTGTGCTTGCAAATAAGTATCTTGAACATTTGCCTGTAGTGTTTCTTCTAAATATTGAGAGTACGGAATAATATTGTTATCACTATGTATCTCATTATGTGAAAAATCCATAGCTAGTGTTTGTTCAAAATCCTGCATGGCATGCACACTTTGATTTTCCATATCATTAAGATAGGTTTTAGAATGAGGTACCTCTGAGATAATGTCAGAACCATAGTTGGAAATGTTGGCTATGAGAAACGCTTGTGCATTCGAGATATCATCACAGTCAGAATCATAAGTATCAAGATCCTCAGTCTGAAAAGAAACATTATTTGGAATGATTGTCTGAACAACTTGACCATCTGGAACGCCTGGATCCGCCAAAAATGCGAGTTGATCTTCATCCAAAATTTGTCCAGGTTCTTGAACTTTAGCTAACATTGCTTTCTCCTTATACCATGCTGCATTCCTTGGTCGCTTTGGCTGAGTGCATTGCCTAGCCATATGTCCTTCACATTGATAGTGGTAGTATTTAACAACCCTTGCCTGTCTTCTTGCATTGTTTCCCCCTGAGCTAGTAGCATTACTCTTATACCTAGTACTAGAATAACTTTGACCTTGTCTCCCCTGTACTTGTTGCACTGTAACCCTGCCATCTTAAATAGTGACTTGGCTTCTTGGATTCGAGGAAGTCCTAAGTTGATTATTGGTTGAGAGGAACCTTGAAGAAGCTACAGCTGTAAGAAAAGCCATTGCCTTGTTGAGACAAGCAATTGGATCATCTCTTGGAGAGAATACGGGAACAGAAAAACCTGAGTCCATAAGAGGTGACTCAGTCATTGGTTGTGTAGTAACTTAAGGTGATTGATAAGCAATTTGTGGAACATATGAGGTTTGATGATTCATTTGAGACTGATATGTTAGCCTTAAAATATGTTAACTTATCCATAATTACATTAGTTATCATTAGGCAAGACTCGCAGGGACTATAATTGTTAAGTTGGAATAGTTTCCTTTATCTTGACCTATAAATACCCCCTCCATACTTCCATGGAGGGGTGAGGATTCAATATGTAGCATCTCATAAGTGTGTGTTTCTCATTCTCTCTCTAGAAACACACACTCTTCCCTTTCTTTCTCTACAATTCAATAATATGGCTTTCTTTCTCTGTAATCCTCCCTGACCTCCCAATCGTTGTTTTAGGCTAGAATCTTATGGGATAACAATTGGCATCAGAGCCTAAGGCATTTTTGTGTTGTTGGTTTGTGTTTTCGAATGGTGATCGAAGCTTATTTGAGCATTTTATGGCTTATTTTAAGCCTAAAAGCTACGGCTTTTATATTGGTTGGTGGTTTTTGTGCAAAAAGCTTGAAACTTTCTCTTGTATATAGTTTCTAGCTTGTTTGTACAAGGGATTTATGGGTTTTCATACCCTTCATATGAGTTTTTTATGGTTCGAATGATGTTTTACTCGAAAATCTTGATTGAAAATTTTTCATCGTAAAAATCATCAAGTTTGCATTTTTCGAGTACTAATAGGCTTTAGATAAGAAGGTTGTGCAATTCTTTTGGTCTAGAAATTTTTTATTTTTCTATTTTCGTTTAGATCTAGCATTACTATAAAATCCACTATAAGATAAGTAAATTATATATATAACCTGAAGAGTTTAATATGTCAGCGTCATATTTCATATACCTATGTACCCAATCATCAAAATATATAGATAATTATTAACAGTTTAGTTACAAAAAATTATTGTTTGTGAATGTTATAGCAAACATATTGTAAATTAATAATCTAGTGCTAATTAATATATTACTTATAATTACGAGCTACTTCTTGTAGATCTATTACGTATGTGTAATCTGTAGGATGTATAACCAAGCACAATCAATCACCAGTGAAATACCCATTTACATTCCTTAGTATTCCCTTTACCTTTTCTATTTATATTCCTTTATTTAAACCAAGCATCCCTTTACTATGGGAAAATTCCAAAAAAGGTCAAAAAAATTAGGTGTTAGTCACTCTTTAACCGAAAAAACATTTTTTTCCCAAAAGAGTCCAAGACGACTGAGCGATGGGGCAACTTAACCAGAATCCGCCAAGTGTCCGTATTTGTAAGGTATACGTATTTTGGGCAACTCGTACTTTGAGGGCGACTTGTACTTAGGGCGACTGGTTTTTCTGTCATTTTACATTTTTTAAAGTATTGACATATAGTACATCTATCTCAGGGCGACTCGTACTTAGGGCAACCATACTAGGGCGACTAGTATTTTAAATATGTTTTGTGTATTTAAAAACATAAAAAATAGTAATACCTCAAATATACTGTCCCACTTCATTTCTCACCTTCATCTCCCACACCCATCTCACACATACCTCTCTATCTACCCTGTTTCCCCCTTTTTTGATTAAAAACTTCATTTTTTTTCCAAACACTATCTGCCATTTTCTTCCGATCATATTATCCAACACTAATATTTTCTTCCAAACACATATCATTGATTTCTTTAAGCAGATGTGGTGCATGCCGGTAAGTTGAAATTAGATTGATTAAATTTAAATTTCCTAGTTTAATCCTAAAAACTTGTTAGTTTTTTTCACTGGTTTTTTATTGTTACTAATTTAAGGTGTATTTTGAACCCAAGTTATAATTGTTTGTTTGATGAATGAATAATATGCGCATTTAATGTTAGAAAGAAAAAATTAGTCAATACCATGGTGTTAGTAACTTAAACCCAAGAACATAAACGGATGTTTTACTAATTTAGAAGATGCCACAGTTAATTTATTTTACTTTATTACTTTTCAAGTTTCATGTTATTTGGACACAACTATAAGTTTGTAATCCTAGGCGTATTAAGAATAAATATTTAGTATCTTTTTATTTGGACACCCATATATGTTTGCTTATCTTTGTGGTGTAGGTGTAGGCTGTTATACACTTCTGTTAATTATGTTGTTATTTGTGTTAGTTTTGTTTCTAAGTTGAAACTAATAGTCAAAACCTCTGTTATTGAACCTATTTGTTCTTTATATTGTTTCAGGATTATGTATCAAAAGTCACCATTAGGAGTAAATTGAATTATTTTTGGTTGATTAAGCAAAAATTAGACGTGAAGCGTCGTATTTTGTTTCGGAGTACATGTTTTGGACCTTGGTTGGATTTAATGTTGTTTGACCATGAACCACTACTGATAGATTATATGCTACGAAGACAGCATAAAGTTGATGATTAGCATCATGATATGCCCCTTATTTATTATATGGAAGGTCATAGTCTACATTTTGGTCGCCGAGGGTTTTCTCTCATCACCGGTTTTCGTTTTGGAACTGTAAATTTTGACTTACATCCTTCTAGTGACCTAAAGTTTCGTAATAGGGTATTCCCGAATAAGATAGGTTTTATTATTACCAACTTAGATATTATTAGTTTTACTAAGACGAGGAGAGGTTTGGCAAGCTATCTGATGATGACGCAATACGTCTTTGCCTTTTGTTAGCTTTGGAGGTGATATTTATGGGTCGGTTGTTGACATTCAAAGTGGATGATACCTTGTTCAGGTTGGTTGAAAATCTTGAAGCATGGAATGCATTTCCATGGGGTGAGCATTTGTGGTGTCATTTGTACGATGAAATTAAGAATTTAAAACAAAGGCATAGTGACGAGCACTATTATGGGTTGAAGAAAGATCACAGCTATGTTTCTACGTGTAACACCCTCAAAATGGATCGCAGAGGAATATGGGTCTGGGGATGGTACATCATAGATCAATAACACAAAATAATATAAGAACGATCAAAAATTCATTTAAAACTGATACATTGGATTTAGCAAAGTGTTTGATACAAAAGGCCAGAGCTTTACTTGTTCAAAATACAAAATACAAGATTCTAGTTCATAACAATTTATCCCAAAATATAATGCAACCAAATCTTTAGCATGTGACATCCAAAATATATAAGCATCAATGTATCCCTTGCACCTCGTGCCTTATCGACCTCCTGAAAAACATTGCTTTAAAACGTCAACATATTGTTGAGTGAATTCATAGGTTTGTAAATGTATAATGTAGGACCGCAAGATTTCCCAATGATAATGCAACAGATGCAAACATCATAAAATGTACGGAAGCTCGACATGTATGAAATGCAATATAAATTGCCAACATTGCCCGTGATGATGTTCTAACCCGCAACATCCAATGCCCGACATGGTATACGTTCGTTTGTCTAGTGATAGCTAATCACCCGAACGGGGATGTCAATCCCAAATAGATCTATTTATAACATTCACGCTCACAGTAGTAACTGACAGTTCATGATTATGGGCTCAGATGGGTTATCGCTACTTAGGCAAACACGTAATCAAGTAAAATGTACACTTGCGTCCAATTTGTAAAACATGCATATGTTTCTCACCCATAAACCTGTAAATCATTATAAATGTAAAACATGGGGCTATGAACTCACCTCGAGTAAATTGAACAATCGACAATGTATATTACAATAGATAATGCGTCACAATAATCACCGAATGCAACCTAATCAAGTATAGGTCGTATAAGTTCTAAGAACTTTGAATAATACTACCATATATAATTATATATAGCTACATCACCATCTAATCGTGTTTGTAAAATCATATTTATAAAGTTAAAACGTTTATAAATATCTCAATAGTAAAAACGACGCAATTTCTTCGTTTTAAGCCCGTTTGGTATGTTTCTTACTTCCACGCTTTCGTATTAAGACGAGTTATCAAAATATTACATTTTCATATTTTTAAACCTAATGGTGAACAGTACTTTTTACTGTTCATGACAGTTATAAACTTATTTTTATAACTTTAATTAACATAAAACCAGTAAATGTCGTATCTTATTCGTTTTAGATCCGATTTTAGCGATTCTTTCAAGCACGTCTTCGTAATTAAAAGTTCTATCTATTTAATGATGTTTTAAAAATGTTATTTACTTATGTGAACAGTAACCTTTATAAAAATAGTTTTATAAAAGTATTTATTGTCGTAAACTCACGTAATTCATAACTCCTTCGTTAT
>BQNB010056057.1:17832-38823 GCA_026074375.1 Tanacetum coccineum | reverse complement strand
CGATTGACATATAAACAAAACATAATCAACTTCTAAAACAGATCGATCAACTCATAAATCGTATACTTTTTTTGAAAGGCAAATCGTATACTAGAATACAACACACCCTATTTCCAAAAGGAAATGCTGCGCTAGAGCTCTATTAAAACGAAGTTCACAAAACATTGTGATATATAATACATTTGTTAACTGTAGAAATCAGAGGAAACTGAAAGTATTATCAGGTTCACTAAACTGTTTTTTTTAACGGAAAATTGAATTAACAACCTAGCAAGCGGCTAGGAGCAAAGAAAACAATTACATAGGGATTGGAAGAGTGTTAGTGTGTTACAAGGATTATCAAACCACTCAATCCAATTGATGAAAATATTCTTATGCCTATTAGCAATCCAATTAAAAGAAAAAAGCTTAATGTCATTGAAGAGGTTAACTAAACTGTTAACATTATACTCCCTCTGTTTCAAAATAATTGTCCTTTTTTAAAGACTTTTTTTTTCAACTTTAATCTTAAATATTGTTACACCTAGGCGATCCAAAAGAATCCGGTCCAAGCCCGCATGGCAAAAAGATTATGCCATGTAAATCTATCCCTTAAATAATGTCATTGTTTAGGAAAGTATATAATATGTTTATCTAGGAAAGTATTAATTATATGTTTGATTATGAAAAAAATTGTGTTTATCTTGTCTTACAAGATAGGGTTATTCGGCTATATATACCGAATGGTTTTCATTAATGAAAGATATGTTTATGCCAATAAATCTCTAAATCTTCTTCCTCTCTTCTTAAGGAGCCCGCACACGCTTGAAGTGATGCTACTATCACGATACAATCCATAAGGGTCGTATCAACTGGTGCTTTCATTGAGAGTCCTCGTTGAGGGCTACCGATTTAAGGATTTTAAAAAAAGTTACTGTTCATCGGGCACTATTCACGGTTACTGTTCATCGACCCAATTTTTTTAAATAAAAATATTGCACTCATGAATGTTTTGAAGTTTTCAGGAGTCTGTCCAGAGAGTTGGATTTTTGCCATCACAGAGTACTTTTCGCTACTAAACACCCCTTCTGATCAGTGGCTAAAGATCGTGGGTTTTAATTTAGAGGGTGCGGCCGCGGAATGGTTTCAATGGATGACGAGGAATGGTTTGATTACTAATTGGGCCAGGTTTGAAGAAAGCGCGAGGAATTGTTTTGGACCGTCAGAATATGAAGATCCGAATGGGGCGTTATCGAAATTGTTGCAATTGGGAACGGTGAAAGATTATCAACGAGAATTTGAAAAGCTGATGAATCGAGCTATGGATATACCAGACTCTTTACTCATCTCCTTCTATATTTCTGGGCTTAAACTTCACTTGCAGCGGGAGTTTTTAGTATCAAGACCTACTACCCTGGGTGACTCATTTTCGTTGGCACTAATTACCGAGGCTCATTTGGATGACCAAGCAGCTCCGGTGGCGGGTACAATGACTAAAACCTTTGGCAACAATGGTGGTGATGAATCAGAATCTTCAAGTCCGGTGACACCAACGGAGAACGAAGAGGCCATAGAAAGCGGGGATACCTTAATTCTTAATTCTTTGTTCGGGCACGGAAGTCCCCGTTCTTTTCAGTTATTGGGTACATTGAGTACGGGTAAGATGCACATTCTAATTGATAACAGTAGCACTCATAATTTTGTCCAACCGGGAGTGGTTGAACGAATGAAGCTACCGGTTAAGAATTTGAAGCTCTTTAAAGTATACATCGGCAATGTCAAAACCTTATTGTGTAAAAACCTATGTGCGCAAGTAACGCTTGAAATCCAGGGTCGTATCTATTTGTTCTTGGAGCGTCTTAATGCCAAATACATAAAGAAGAAAAAGATGAAGGCTGAATTTCAAAGAAGAATATGGAAACCCGGCATCAAGATTGTTTTCAAGACACCACCTTGAGGGCAAAGTGGTTTCGAAGGAGTGTGGAATGTTACACCCAGGCGACCCAAGAGGATCCGGTCCAAGCCCGCATGGCAAAAAGATTATGCCATGTAAATCTGTCCCTTAAATAATGTCATTGTTTAGGAAAGTATTTAAGTCTTTATATTTATCTAGGAAAGTCATTAATTATATGTTTGATTAGGAAAAGATTTGTGATTTATCTTGTCTTACAAGATAGGGTTATTCGGCTATATATACCGAATAGTTTTCATTAATGAAAGATATGTTTATGCCAATAAATCTCTAAGGTTGTGTTTGTTTTTCATAAAAACGTCTTACTGCCTCTAACTCTGCCTGAGTCAGACGCGGTCAGACCTTTGACGAGTTTGTTTTTTTCTTGCGAGTCAGACGCCGGATAGATCTTGTAGCTCTTACTCAATCAGAGGCGGTGGTCATGTCTTAATGCCTCTTATCAGGCATCAAATGAATGAAGAAGGCTGAAGCATGCAAGTAACAGAGAATATGTGCTTTTGCTTATGTTTTGCTTATGTAATAAAAATGGTGTTGCAAGTTACAGAGAGAAAGAAAGAAAGAAGAAATAAGAAAGTGAAAGAGTGGAGAAGATATGCTTTTATTGGGAATGCAAGTAACACAAGTAGATATAAGAAACACTGTTAAGTTTGACTTTTACTTTTTCCCTTTTTGGTTTTTAATGCAACGTTTTTTTTCCATAGGATACTTGATATTAATTCATTTTCACTATTTTTTATTCAAATTACATACACATTAAAAATATTAAAAAGTAGGTGGTAATTCGGATAGGACTTGGATTCACGAATCATAAGATCTATGATTCATTCAAATAATCGGGTCAGCTATGTCAATCTTACATGTTTACACATAGTTCAAACTGCATATCCAAATATAACCCTTTTCATCGCTTCATTCTCTGGTCATTATGATGGCGATGGCGATCTATCCAAGGTATGATGATCATCCCTGAATCCCGTCATCCCCATCCCCCCTTTCTTTTTCTCAAATCAAATCTTTTCTTTTTTCAATTTCTTTTCATACACAGATCTCCCTTCAATCCAAAAACCTCTTTTAGTATAGATCTGATCGCTCCATTCTCTGGTCATTATGCCTTCTTTTCGCTCTAAGGAGGATCATGTTAATAACATCTCTAAATCCGTTTTTGTCACTAATTTTCCGGATAGCGTCGGTTCTCGTGAGTTATGGAAGCTTTGTCAGGCGTATGGCACGGTGGTCGACGTTTTCATTCCTAACCGCAAATCAAAAGCGGGTAAGCGCTTTGCGTTTGTTCGTTTTATTAAGGTGGGTGATATGGATCGATTGATCGGAAATTTATGTACTCTGTGGGTGGGGCGTTTTCATCTTCAAGCTAACGCTGTGCGATATGAACGACCAAGTAAACATGGAATTCCCAGTACGTCGAGGGGATTCACCTCTGCGAGACCTTCCTCTTCGAGTTCTCACCCTCCTGGTTCATATGTTGCTGCTGTTAAGGATTCTAAAGGCCCTTTTGGAAAAGAGTCTTCTGATGACTTTTCCCCGGCTTTGGTCCTTGATGACTCCTGCGTTTATAATGTGGATTTGTCGCGCCACGTCATGGGTAGAGTTAAAGAGTTGAGTTCTATCCCTAATTTGCGTTCCATTCTCACTAAAGAGGGTTTTATGGAGGTGCAGCTCTCTTATATTGGTGGACTATGGGTCTTGATCGAATTGAAAAGTGTGATAATTCAATCGAAGTTTCTACACCATACGGGAGTTAAGTCGTGGTTCCATGAATTGCAGGCTGCTACTCACGACTTCATTTGTAATGAACGAATCGTGTGGGTCGACATTGAAGGTATTCCACTGAAGTTCTGGTCCCCAACTACTTTCTCTAGAATCGGAACTAAATGGGGAATTGTTATGGATATTGAAGAAACCCCTAGCTCTTCTTTCGCTCGTAAACGCCTTTGCATCAAAACTAGTTTGGCCAATAACATCTTGGAAACTTTCAAAGTTGTCTTTAAAGGGGAAGTTTTTTTGGTACGAGCTAAGGAGCTTTTTACTTGGACTCCATGTTTCTTGGAATTCAAGGACCCTGGATACAACTCTGATGACGATTCAGTTCTTGGGGTTCAAAATAGTTTGGACAAGTCTCAACAAGGTTTCGACAATCCGGTGGGGGAGAGTGATGTTGAAGAAGTCTCAAAAACTGTTTTTGGGGATAATTCCCATTCCCCTTCTTGTAATGAACACGATGTCAATGAAACGGCGAACGCACATTCAGAAGATCCGTTTGATATTTATAAGTTATTGAGGAAAAACTCGAATCACGTGGATACCGAGGTTGACCCCTCTCTTTCCCATCCGCCAGGTTTTAAATCTGATGGTCCACATCAGGTAAATCATCAAGAGGAGTTTCAGGAAACTTCACATTCTGAGAATCACGTGGATACCGAGGTTGACCCCTCTCTTTCCCATCCGCCAGGTTTTACACCTGCTGGTACAAATCAGGTAAATCATCAAGAGGAGCTTCAGGGAACTTCTCATTCTGAGAAGGGTTCTCCTCAGAATATAAACTCTAAGGGTTATCGAATCTCACAGGAATCTCAGGCTAATGATTCTTCTAGTGCGTTTTCTACTCACGTACATTCTCGTGTTTCTCTTAAAGGGGGTTCTTTCCTCGATGTTTTAGATGATATGATTCAGGTCGGACGTTCTATGGGGTATGAGATGGAGGGGTGTTCGAATGACATTGAACACATCATCGGTTTAAAAGGAGTTGATGGTGGTTTTAAATGAAGCTACTCTCTCTTAACGTCCAAGGGCTTGGTCACAAGACCAAGAAGGAGTGGGTTAAGGAATTAAATAATAAACAAGGTGTTAATTTTTTAGCTTTGCAGGAGACAAAATTGGAAGTTATTTCTCATATGGATGTTAAGTTCTTATGGGGAAATTCCAACTTTCAATTTGTTGCTAGTGGCTCGGTTGGCAATTCGGGTGGCATTCTATGTGTATGGGAGGAGTCAGTGTTTATAAAAGATGATGCGTCGATTTCCGATAACTTCATCGCCTTGTACGGGACTTGGCTCCCCACCAATTCTAAGATTCTCATCGTGGTGATTTACGCTCCTCAGTCGTTCGCTCTTAAACGTATCCTTTGGGATTACATTTCGGGGTTGGTAAATCGTTGGAATGGAGAGTCGATCATTTTGGGCGACTTTAATGAGGTTAGGTGTGAAGAAGAACGGATGGGAACTATTTTTCATCAACAGGGTGCTAGAGAATTTAATCAGTTTATTTCTTCAGCGGGTCTTTTGGAGGTTAAGATGGAAGGATACTCTTATACTTGGTCTCATCCATCTGTTTTGAAAATGAGTAAGCTTGACCGTTTCTTAGTTTCGGAAGGTATGTTCTCAATCTTTCCTACTCTATCGGCTATATGTCTTGACCGTCACCTCTCAGACCATCGGCCTATTCTTCTTAAAGAAATTCATTCGGATTATGGCCCTACTCCTTTTTGGGTCTTTCATTCTTGGTTCAAATACGACAGTTTCGATACTATGGTGGAACAAGCTTGGAGTTCTTTTACGCATAATGACTCTAATGGGCTGATTCGTTTTAAAAAGAAGTTGCAAGACCAGAAAAAGATTATCCGTGAGTGGGTTAGACAGTCTAATGATTCGAAGGTTGGTGTCAAAAAGGCTATTTTGGTTGATCTCGCTGACATCGACAAATCTTTAGATTCGGGCATTATTTCAGATGAGTTGTTGGCTAAACGTTCAGACCTTAATCGTAAACTTTTTAAGCTTAATCAATTGGATATGAAAGATGCTGCTCAAAAAGCTAAAATTAAATGGGCGATCCAGGGTGATCAGAATTCGAAGTTTTTTCATGGGATCATTAATAAGAGGCATTCTCAATTAGCTATTCATGGTATTTTTGACAACGGTGATTGGTGTACCGATCCATCTTTGGTTAAGGAGGCATTCCGTGGTCATTTTGCCTCTCGATTTACTCAGCCTTCTTCATCTCGCTTTAAAATTAATTTCACTTTTCCAAATTGTTTGTCCGCGGATCAAATTGGAGAGCTGGATAAAGATGTTACCCCCGATGAAATCCGAATGGCTGTGTGGGAATGTGGAGAATGTAAATCTCCTGGTCCAGACGGCTATACCTTTGAATATTTTAGGCGTTATTGGAGCTTTGTCGGTCTGGACTTTTGTTCAGCGGTCAGTTGTTTCTTTGATAAAGGTTGCTACCCGAGAGGCGGGAATTCATCTTTCATTGCTTTGATTCCCAAGGTGTTGGATGCTAAATTCGTTACCGATTTTCGCCCCATTAGTTTGATTGGTAGCGTATATAAAGTGGTGACTAAGATTCTTGCTAGTCGTTTGGCCTTGGTGATATTGGATCTCGTTTCTAACACTCAATCCGCATTCATTGCTAATAGACAAATCTTAGACGGTCCGTTTATTTTGAATGAGGTTCTAGCTTGGTGTAAAAAGAAACGTAAGCAAGCATTGATCTTTAAAGTTGATTTTGCTAAGGCTTACGATTCTGTTCGGTGGGACTTTCTTCTCGACGTTCTTCATGCCTTTGGTTTTGGTCCGAAATGGTGCCAGTGGATTTGCGGCATTTTTAGTTCTAACATGGCCTCGATCTTGGTTAATGGGAGCCCTACCAACGAGTTTCCCATCTGCTGTGGTTTGAAACAAGGTGACCCCTTGGCTCCCTTTTTGTTCATTCTTGTTATGGAATCACTTCATCTTTCTATTTCAAGAGCTATTACCGATGGCTTCTTTAATGGCCTTCATATTAATGCTTCGATGTCTCTTTCTCATTTATTTTACGCGGATGATGCCGTCTTCCTTGGAGAATGGTCTGATGAGAACTTGGATAATCTTCTAAAAATCCTTAGATGCTTTCGTTTAGCTTCGGGTTTAAGAATCAACATCGCTAAAAGTCATGTGTTGGGTGTCGGTGTTCCTTTGGAGATAGTTCATCAAGGTGCTTCGCGTATTGGTTGTGAAGTAATGAAAACTCCTTTTAAATACCTTGGTATTATGGTGGGTGATCATATGTCTCATTGCTCAGCTTGGTCTAATTCCATTCAGAAAGTTCGCACGCGTTTATCTAAGTGGAAGTTTAAGACCCTTTCTATAGGTGGGCGATTGACCCTTCTCAAGTCGGTTTTAGGGGCTGTCCCTATTTATAATCTGTCGATTTATAAAGCTCCAAAACGTGTGCTTCATGATATGGAGATGCTTCGCAGTAAGTTTTTCAATGGAGGTGATTCTTAGGATAGTAGAATTTCGTAGGTTGCGTGGGAGAGGGTGCTTTCTTCTAAGAAAAATGGAGGTTTGGGGGTATCGAGTTTCTTTGCATTGAACCGTGCACTTTTTCTCAAATGGTTGTGGCGGTTCCTTTCTCAAGACAATTCTCTTTGGTCCTATGTTATTCGAGCCATTCATGGACCTCGGCTGGAGCTTCATTCGTATTCTACTCAATCTGTTTGGGGCGTCATCCTGCGTGAAGTCCAGCTCCTTGCTTCGGAAGGCTTCGATTTTCTTTCTCGGTGCAAGATTCGTGTTGGGGATGGGGTCAATACCAGGTTCTGGTTAGACACCTGGATCCTTGATGTTCCTCTATCTATTCGCTTTCCTCGTTTGTACGCCTTGGAATCTGATAAGCAGATTAAGGTCGCGGCTAAGTTTGGTGATTCCTCGCTTGCTGATTCTTTTCGAAGGCAAGTTAGGGACGGAGTTAAAGCTTCTCAGTGGACTGAGTTACTTTCTTTGACAGGTTCGGTCTCCCTCTCTTCTTCTTCAGATAGGTGGATTTGTGATTGCAATGGTGAAGGCGTCTTTCATGTTAAAGATATCCGATCTGCTTTAGATGACCATTTTCTTCCTTCCGCGGACGTGGCTACCAGATGGGTGAAGTCTGTGCCTATCAAAGTTAATATATTTGCTTGGAGAGCTAGGCTCAACCGTCTCCCGACTCGTGGTAATCTGCTAGCTAGAGGGGTTTCATTGGATTCTTCCTTATGCCCTATTTGTAATGAGTTGCAAGAAGACTCCGATCATCTGTTTTTTTCATGTGACCTGGGCAAATGCACCCTTCAAAATATTTGCCGATGGTGGAATCTTCAATGGGAAGAGGTTTCTTCATTTGTAGATTGGTATTCTTGGTTCAGTTCTATCAGGTTGCCGATCAAGCTCAAGACCATTCTGGAAGGCGTTTTCTATACTTCATGGTGGCATATCTGGTCATTCCGAAACCGTTTGATTTTTGATTCTTCTCCTCCAAGGCGATCTGTGCTCTTCGACGATATTGTTTCTTCTTCATTTACCTGGTGTGTTAATAGGATTTCTAGTTCTTTTACTTGGGAGTATTGGCTTAAGAATCCTTATTTGATTTCGTTGTAATGTTTTTTCTAGCTTCTTGCTAGTTCCTAATAAAGTTGCCGTTCAAAAAAAAAAAAACGTATTGTTGCTTATAATTGCATGACTTTGAAATATATATATAAACTAACACTAATCAAGACTATACAATAAACTTAACTTTCTTTGCATTTTATCTTCATGATAAGTTGTTGTGACAATACGCATAATGAAAACCCGAACAATATATAAAAGTAATTTATTAAGATCGACAATTCAGTTGGCTCACATTAATAAAACGTACCGGAAATATTTCTCTTAAAGCCATGTGCCGATCAGACATGTTCGAATTTGGCTCAGAGGATGTTGGTCGTACGACTTCTTTGCGAATTCCATCATTTCTTGTAAAACTTCATAAAAACAATCATGGATTGTTTTTTACGAGTGTTGAAATCTTCGCTTGATCATCCTAAAATGTTCATTGTGTCCAATAGTTGTCAAAAAAATCGCCATGTTTTCTTTGACGCTTATATGATTACTATCATGTAACCAATTTTTTATTTGAAAAGGTTGCATAATAACACATATGCATCGCGAGAAAGGCGCGCCAATTCTTGACATTGTGTATTGTTTCCACTCAATAACTCTTGTGCATACCATAATAGAAGAAGTAAGAGAAAAACAATTCTTTTAGAAACTCCATACCTTTGTTGTAACTAGGGATGAGCATGGGTACGGGAAAAATGGTACGGTACCGGAACCGACCCGTACCGGTACCGGTTGTCACTATCCGGTACGGTACCGTTACCATAAAATCACTCATAAAAGATCCGGTACCACTAAAAATCGGTAGTGTACCAAAACAGAATATCCCGATTTTAGTACCGAAATAAAAAGATGCTTAACCTTTTTTACGCATCACATATTTGTTCCATTGTTGCTTTAACTTCTCATTTCATCTTCCCTCTTTGTTACTTAAGCTGAATTTTATCAAATGTGTTGTATTTACTCATCATAATGAACCAAATATAAGGTTTGACTTTTCAAACGCAACATGATCAAAACAACATTCATTTCTAATACGGCTTACAAAAAAATGCCAGAAGCAAGATGTTAATGGTATACATTGTGCAGCCTGTTGAGCATTGCAGTTTACATGTATTCTTTAATAAGTTTTGTTATGTGACTCTAAACGGAAACGAAATCTATTTATCTGAACTTACGTTAAAGAACTAAGCAGTTCCAAAACACAAATCAAAGTACCATTAGAATACTTTAGTTTTCGAGCTTTAGGATGTGCAAATACCTGCCTTTTTCATATAGTAATAATTAACTTGAGCTGCATAAAAGATAATAATATTAAGTAAACTTAAGCTTCGGTAGGGTAGAAATGTAGAATGAGGAGAAACGCAGTCTATGGAAATGAGACTACTTGTATGCTGACAAAAGCGACGGTGATGAGTTTTTCAAGCCTAAAGGTGAAGGAAACAAGGTTCGTCCT
Organism: Tanacetum coccineum; assembly: GCA_026074375.1. Taxonomy (NCBI): domain Eukaryota; kingdom Viridiplantae; phylum Streptophyta; class Magnoliopsida; order Asterales; family Asteraceae; genus Tanacetum; species Tanacetum coccineum. Next base: position 29,006 of record BQNB010056057.1, on the reverse strand, counting down.
ACTTGCATGTTGTTCATTTACAAAATTTTCTTCATAGCTTGCTTCTTTACTCTACACTTTTTGACCTGATTACATAAATTCACCAAATGTGCTAGCACTAACTAATTTAGCAACTATGCTAGCACTAAGGAGTGGAAAAATGGAGAACAATTGAAAGATTTAGAGACTCGTGAGAAGCATGGAGGTGATTAAACAAGCATTTATAACAAGGACGGTGACTCAATTTTTGAATAACGAAGGCTTAGAAAGCTTATTCTCTGTGTGAAATTTGATGCTCGATATCTTTGAAAATGTTACACTTTCGCACTATGGTTATGCTTTATGCCGAGGGGAGTGTTGGGTAGATGATCAAATTTGAGATTATTTTTTATTCTAAATGATACTCGTTTCGGTATAGTACCGGTTTCTTGAACCCGATATCAGAATCGGTACCGATACCAGAATCGGTACCAGTACCGGTATAGCACTCGGTTCTGAGATCGGGACTATATTTTTTAATGAGAAAAAAATACGGTACCTCGAAAGCGGTGTCGGTACGGTACCAAAATGATACCGTACTCATACCTAGCGGCAACAAAACTACAAAATGCAAAATGGTCATTCACCTTTTGGTGTAACAAAAAATTTGCAAAAATGGTCATTCTCTTTTTGTTGTAAATAAACAAAATGCGAAGTGGTCATTCTCCTTTTAGGGGCCGTTTGGTTTGTAAATGGGTTTCGGATTGGATATTGGATTGAAAGAAAAGGAGGAGAGAGAATATATATGATTGATTAAAAAATTATTTGTTTTATAAATTATATTAATAATTAAAACTGCATTTTATATAATTTTTAATATTAAAATTAAAGTAAAAAAGAGAAATGAAATAAAGTGAGTGGCGTAGAAATAAAGAGGCCCCACATGTAAGAGGGAATTGACTCAAAGACATCTATTTTGTATGGAATCAAATTTTAGAAATCATTTATCATTTTGAATCCAAAAGCAGGTACCAAACGATAATATTTACACAAATAGAATATATTATTATATTATATTTTGCTCTCTCATCGTTTAATTTAAAATCTATATTAAATCAAAAATCAAATCAAAATTCAAATCCAGATTCAATTTCAAATCTAAATTCAGATCCTAATCCTAATCCTAATCTTAAACCCGTTTATAAACCAAAGAGGCCTGTAATCAAATCATTCCTCAAATGACTTGAGTCGAGGATGAAAAGCCTTTCCTCGAATGGCAAAACTTTTCAGTGATTTTTGAGAAAAACATATTATTTAGGTATGTTGGGTTGGCACACCACCAAAACAGGATTCACACACCACCAAATTTTTTTTATTTCTTTTTAGTTTTTTTTAATTTTTTGTAATTTTGTTTTTATTATAAAACTGTAAAATAAAATAAAACGTAACAGAAATTATAAAGTTTGATAAGTCAAAATAATTAAAACACAAAAAACACATAACAAAATACCATAAAAACTGTCTTTGTTCTGTTAATAAAATGAGTAAAACTGTCAAAAAAATATGAAACAGAAACCATAAAGTCAAAATAGTAGAAAACAAAATATACAGAAAAAAAAACACTGAACACTATCTTGTCCTGCCAATAAGTAATGTGGGTGGTGTGTAGATGGTGTCTAAACCACATGACCCATTATTTATTGAAAATGCCTTTAAATAGTATTCCTTTTATTTTAAAATAATTTTCTTATCGACAAAAAATATACAATATATGACAAACATCATTATTATAATTTTCTTTCTTACTTTAAATAATTAATTTAAAACTTTTTAATGTTTATAATAATAACTTCAAATAATGATAATATGATAAACTTGAACTAAAATTTTTACTCTCTTCATTCCAAATTAATAGTCTTTTATTCGTATATTTTACATCAAGTAATATATTACATTAACAAAAATATTTAAAATTAAAGTTGAAAAAAAAACTTAAAAAGTCAATATATGACTATTATTTTAAAACGAAAACTATTTATTTTTGGAAGTAAACTATTTTTTTCCAGACAACCTGATATAAAAATATGCAGAGGGAGTATTACATACGGAGTAGTTTATCCTTTTTTTTTCCAGACTACCTGATATAAAAATATGCAGAGGGAGTATTACATACGGAGTAGTTTATCCTTTTTTATATTATAAATTTGAAGTAACTCTCTCCAATCATGCATTATCTGGATGGTTTGACCAATTCATTAAACTTGTCAACCCAATTTTCCTTTACTGACTTCGACATTTGTATCTTGACCAATTCATTCAAGTAAGATCTCTTATGAACACATATATACAAAACTTAAATCTCTTCATAAACCCATAAATTCATTTCCTCAAAAAAAAAAAAAAAACATATTCAATGAGATTTCTATTATTGGTATGTTTTTCTCTCATCATATGTATCTCATCAGGAGCAGATACTATCACTGCAAACCAATCATTATCTGGAGATCAAACAATTATATCAAAGGATCAACATTTTGAGTTGGGGTTCTTCAAACCAGGTAATTCATCAAACTATTACATAGGTTTATGGTACAAAAAAGTGTCACTAAAAACCATTGCTTGGGTAGCAAATAGGGAAATCCCTGTTAGAGATAGATTTAAATCTGAATTGAAAATCATTAATGGTAATCTAGTTCTGTTAAATGAGTCGAATTCGACAATCTGGTCAACACAAGTGAATTATACGAACTCGAACTTAAATTCTGTTATTGCTATACTTCTTGATGATGGTAATCTAGTTTTGAGAAATGGGTCAAATTCGAGCGAAAACATTTGGCAAAGTTTTGATTTTCCAGCTCATACTTGGTTACCGGGTGGTCGAATAGCGTATAATAATAAAACTGGTAGTAAACAGCTTCTTACTTCATGGAAAAGCGATGAAGATCCTGCTGAAGGGTTGTTTACTCTAGAACTTGATCCAGTTGAAAGACGGTATTTGATTAAATGGAATAAAACTACACAGTATTGGACTAGTGGATCCTGGGATGAAAAAAATAAAATCTTCGAATTAGTTCCTGAAATGAGGCTGAATTACATTTATAATTTTAGCTATGTTACGAATGCGAACGAGAGTTATTTCACTTATTCGTTGTATAATCCTGAGATTATATCGCGTTTTGTGATGGATGTTTCGGGCCAAATCAAGCAACTTTCATGGTTAAATGCATCACAACAATGGCAATTGTTTTGGTCTCAACCAAGACAACAATGTGAGGTTTATGATTATTGTGGAGCTTTTGGTTCGTGTAGAGAATCTAGATTGCCATTTTGTAATTGTTTAACTGGTTTCACCCCTAGATCACCAAGTGATTGGAATTTAAATGATTTCTCTGGTGGATGTGTAAGAAAAACCAATTTGGTGTGCGAAAGAACCTCCGAGAAATTCGGGTTTCTTCCAATATCGTCTTCAAACAAGAGGAAGCCTCAGAATTTTACTTCTTTTACAGTTGGGAGCTCGGGAGAATGTGAGCAATCTTGTTTGAATAATTGCTCATGTAACGCTTATTCTTATGTCAACAACGAATGTTCGATTTGGAATGGGAACCTATTGGATCTTTCGGAGGATAATAGTAACGAGGTAACAGTTAATGTCAAAGTTGCATCTAGAGATCTTCCAAGTGAAAAGAAGAATAAAGGGATTATTATAGGTGCGGTTGTTGGTTCAGTGGTAGGCTTGATCTTGATTATGGGGTTGGTCTTGTTTTTTATACGCAGAAGCAAGAGACTCGTCGGGAAAACATCAGTGGAAGGTACGTTGATATCTTTTGTTTATAGAGATCTCCAAACAGCCACAAAAAATTTCTCCGACAAATTAGGAGGAGGTGGGTTCGGTTCGGTGTTCAAGGGCACGCTACCTAATTCTAGCATCGTGGCAGTGAAAAAACTCGAAAGTGTTAGTCAAGGGGAGAAGCAGTTTCGAACTGAAGTGAGCACAATTGGCACCATCCAACATGTGAATCTGGTACGCCTTCGTGGGTTTTGTTCAGAAGGTAAGAATAAACTCTTGGTGTATGATTACATGCCAAATGGGTCTCTAGACGCCCATCTTTTCAGTGTTGACAAGCTTCTGGACTGGAAAACAAGGTATCAGGTTGCTGTAGGAACAGCTCGAGGTTTGGTTTATCTGCATGAGAAATGTCGCGACTGTATAATACATTGTGATATAAAGCCAGAGAACATTCTTTTAGATGGTGATTTGTGTCCAAAAGTTGCAGATTTTGGTCTTGCAAAGTTAATTGGACGAGATTTTAGCAGGGCCTTGACAACAATGAGGGGAACGAGAGGTTATCTAGCCCCGGAATGGTTATCAGGAGTGGCCATCACAATGAAAGCAGATGTTTACAGCTACGGAATGATGATTTTTGAGTTCATAAGCGGCAAAAGAAATTCAGAACAATCTCAAGATGGGAAGAAGCAATTCTTTCCAATGCAAGCCGCAAATGTTCTTCTAGAAGGTGACGATATTCTTAGCCTATTAGACCCTAGATTACACAGGGAAGCAACTGTGGAAGAAGTCACAAAACTATGCAAAGTTGCTTGTTGGTGCATACAAGATGATGAAGAACGCCGTCCCACAATGAGTCAAGTAGAACAGATTCTTGATGGGGTTTTGGATGTTAACATGCCTCCGATGCCACGATCTCTCCAGTTATTTGTGGATAACAACGATGAAGTTGTTTTTTTCACCGAGTCATCCGCAAGCCAAAGTTCACAAACTAATAGCAATCCATCGAGTGGAGTTTCTCATACTAAGAGCTCTGCATCAACTTGAAGGCAGAGGATTATATTTCACTGTATAAGGATATATTGTATTGAAGATATATAGCATTAGTATCATTTATGTCATGAGCCCCAAATGTGCATTCTTATTGGTATTTTGTGTACATATATAAATAAACGGATCACTAAGATGATTCTAGTGAGAAACAGGGTTACGTATACAGAGGTATACATTGGTATGTTTTGTAAGTTTACGTCACTCGATCATATAGTGTTTGATGATTAATATCTGTAACGGTTGTTCCGCCCATACAGTATGTCGTGCTTTATATTTGATTCAGTAGCTCCATACATGTAACACCAGTAGTTGCATGCTGCACTCAGGTGTCAGGTTATGTCTCAATTTATGGTTATTTAATGGCCGTTTAGTTGGTGAAAAATATCTCTTTTTTTTGGAAATTTTTTATGTGAAAAGAAAAATATTAAAAAGCCGTTTAGTCGCATTTATTTTCAACATTTTTCAAAAAAAGTAGAATTCTCATTCTTACTGTTTTTCAACATTTTAACCAAAAAATTAAAAAGTCCATTATATCATTCTTACTTTTTTCTTTCTCATTTTCTTCTCAATAAGAAGAAATGGTATCTATAAAGCATCAAACATACGCCATTCTAACTCTAATCTCTCGTGCCATCCTCCACCGTCCATTCTAACGGCCGTTTGTAATTATTTTAAAATTTGTTTTATACGTTTTCATACATTTTTATATTTGTTTTGGAATGCTTTTTTATTTTTAATACATATTCTTATTCGTTTTTATTTTATACTTTTTATCAAAATTATCCGTTTCATCCGGTTATAGGAATATGACCGTTTTCTTACATGCTTCAGTTTTATCCATTGTTTATTGGCGTTTCATCGGTTTATATTGAAATTCAGTTTTTTATAAATATATAATATTTAATACTTTTGTATGGAGTTATTAACCGTTTTTCGACTGGATTTACGAGGGCAGTACTCGTTTGTTGTACCGTTTGTGAGTATAGAGGGATAGAGACGGTAGTGCTGTTGTTGATGGGGATCACTACACGGAGGCGTAGGACATGGCGCGGTGTGGGTATAATGCGCAGATGGTCTATAAGTATATAGTTACATATTGTACGAGTACTTTCTACCTTCAGTTTTGTCTACAACACGTGCATGACCTTTAGTAAAAATAAAACAACAAACTGGAAAACAATCATGTGATCTTCAACAAACTATCGTTTCGTCTGTTTTTTTTACGTTTTGTTTGTTTTTTTACTTTTTTGTCTGTTGTTTTACGTTTTCATCCATTTTCATCCGTTTTTGCGTTTTGTACGTTTAATACGGTTTGTATTCTTTTTACGTCTTTTATGTTTTTATACGTTTTCATCCGTTTTTATATGTTTTTGTACGTTTTCATCGGTACAAAAACGTATACAAACGGATAAAAACGTAAATAAAATGTACAAAAACGTATAAAAGCTGATGAAACGGATACAACTAAAGAAAACGTATAAAAACGGATGAAAACAGATGAAAACGTATAAAAAGGGATGAAAACCAGTAAAAACGAATGAAAACGGATGAATACGTATAAAAACAGATGAAAACGTACAAAAAACGTATGAAAACGTACAAAGATACAATATGAAAAAAAAAATTAACTATGAAAATAAAATTGCTTGAAAACAGCTTCATCTAAACATCTTTTCATTATTTTTAAAAAGAAAAAAATATAACTCTATTTAAATTGGTTTTCAAAATTCTCGACTATTCTCTAAAGAAGAAAAATCATTCTCTTCTCTAGGAATTTAGAAACATATCAATAGGAAAAAATTTCACCAATTAAACGGCCCAATAGTTGTTTCATGTTGTCTGAGAAAATTTGTTACCATGCGTTGACTCGATTTGGCATTCAGGGTTGTTTAGATTTTGTATTCTAAAACACTTATGTTTGCGTATAGTTGTAGAAAAATTTATTTAATATTCAATTTCTTTATAAATAAGGAAGAGTTTTTATCTCTCGAAAGGTGTTAGTATAAGTTTAAAGAACGCGTTTAAATCATATTTTTTAGAAAATTGAAAAATGCAAAAGGATGCAAAAGAGTTAAGAGTTTTTTCTTAAATTCTAGTTGAATTTAAAAAAATGAGATTTTCATTCTTTTTAAAAAATTTCTCAAAAATATGTAACTAAACAGATTTTCCGTCTTTAATAACAAAATAGAGTACTTAGTTTTTACTAACCAAACACACCTGAATTATTTCTAATTTCAGTCTATAATTTATGTGATTGATTATTTGTAGGATTGAATTGGGTGTCGTTTGCTTAAAAAAAATTTGGGTGTTGTATAACCCGAACTAGACAATAAAATTAACAGGGTGTTTGTTTCGGCGTATGTTTCATAAGCCCACTTTTTGTGACTTATTTTAAAACTTCCCGGCTTATATAAGTTTATTCTCTTCATACACATTTTAGAAGTAATACTACGTCGTTTTTGACTTGGTGCTACAGTAAAATGAACAGTATCCGACCCACTGGGCTCGGTTACTGTTCATCGGCCGGAAAAAAAAACTTTATAATCCCCCTTCCCTTCTTTGGCCAAAAATAAGAAGAAAAAAAATTACGGGACGTACTCTCATTTTTAACTATTTACGACTTTCTATCGGCCTGGGCAAAAAAAAACGTGCGATTGTCATTTAATATAAGAACAAAACAAACTATTAAACATGAGACCGAAAAAATAAACCCGAAAAAAAAAATTAATGCCCCACAACAACACGCGAAAAATTAACGCCCGCAGCAACGCGCGGGTAATCTTGCTTGTTGTATGACATAGTAAACTTATATAAACCGAAAAGTTTCAAATAAGTCACTAAAAATGACCTTATGAAACATAAGCCTAAACTCAAACAAGCCATAATCCGGCTATATAAGCCGAAACAAACACCTCCTAAATCATCCAACATATCCAAAATCAGTATATGGGCTTTTTAATTTCTATCATTTGCTGCTAAATTGATTCTTTGCATACATTTGTCGTTGTCAGGCCCTGACACTGAACCAAACCTAAACATCCTACTTTAATCGAACAATATCCTAGGCATGAATACCAACTTTATACAAGTATCCAACTTAACATAAAGTCATATCAAAATACAAATGCATATTTTTATAAGTTAAGTAACATAAATGTTACATTTTTACAAGTTAAGTGATGTTTACGTATACATTTATAGGTTCAGTAACTTCAAAAATCACGTTTTATACCTTTGATAACCTAAGTCAACAAAATGAAATTATAGTAATTTAAACGGATTTTCGTGTAAACTTTAGTAACTTCTTTTTATAATATAACTTCTGACAAATATGAATGTTACAAAATGTTAGGGCAAATGTCATAAATGACTAACATACTTATCCAAATATACTGAGGTTCCTAGCGAACTCTATAAAGGTATACCAAAACATGTATACATTCAAATTTTAGAAAAAAATGAATAATATTTAAGTAATTTGACTAAAATACCCCTTTGCTCTTAAATCTTCATCTTTCTCAAGTTTAAACCCAGATTCCGATGATTATTTCCGGCTACCAATTACAATCACGATTATTTTTCCGTCGATCATCAAACCATTTCTTAAAAGTAGTGTTGCCGAGTAAATATCACACAGCTTTTCACATATACTTTCTAAAACAAAAAAAGCCCTTTTTCTAAAAACCCCAAAAAAGACTGATTTCACAAAGTCTAATCTCAACACAGATCTCAAAACAAGGAATAAATAATCGTGAATCTAACAATTCTAAAAGTCTACTACAAATTTATTCCTACTAATCTTGTCTAATCTCAACACAGATCTCAAAACAACCATCCTCATAAGTTTGACTTCTAAAAGTCTAATCTAAAAACCCCCATAATCATATCCGATTTTTTTTAAAAGCGACCAAAAAAAAGATATAGAAAACGGACGAGTAGTGATTGTTTCTCAGGTAAAGCGACGTCGGAGGGAGGTGACAGATGTGGATTTGTGACGGCGGGATCTTAGTGTTTCCAGATGTAGATTTGTGTGCCTCACTTTCAGGCCTAAACGAGTTTGGTCTCAGATGATGGATCTGGATTTTCAGATACGGATTTGTTTTTATGGGTGCAAGTGTGTGTTTGTGTGTGGTGTCATGGTGTGTGTTGAAAATGGTTTGTTTATACTGAAACTTGGTTTAGAGGGTTTTGAAGTATGATAGGAGTGAGAAGTGAGTTTGGGTTTAATTTTGATTTTGATTTAAGACAGTTGTGCATTTCGGGTTTAAACGAGATAAAATTGAATTTTGGATCTAAATGAAATTGAATTAAGATATGTAATTGAAAAAGGTATTGAATTATCAAAAAAATATAAGAAATGGATTGAGGATGGACGGAAAAGTAGTCGAGATAGTGGTCGGTAGCCGGAAAAAGTCGCCGGATTCTGGGTATGAAGCTGAGAAAGATGAAGATCAAGAACAAATATCGTCGGAATCTGGTTTATACAATATGAGGAGAAGATGAAGAATGAAGGCAAAATGGTATTTGAAGTCAATAACTTAAAAGGTATTCATTTTGTTAAAAATTTGAATGTAAACATTTTGGTATCTTATGCCTCACTAGAAAACATAAATTGGATAAGTCCTTTATCATTTATGTCATTTAGCCATCCAAAAAGGGGTTGCGGCGCAGCTTGTTGCTCGTTTGCCCGCCATGTTATTGTAAACGTTGATTTGATGTAATTTATATCTCAATCTCATTTCAGATCCAACCTTAAAAATTAAACATGTCCTCAAAAAAAAAATACGATTACAAGCATTTTACAAACATCAATACATATCATCAGATAATTAACAAACTGGTTGATATAATATACATAAACTGATTTGATACAGTGTCCATTCTTTTGAATCCACAACTACGAGGTCCTCACTGGTCTCTAGCATCTCCTCTATGTACCACAAAGGTTCACCTCATACTCATCCGACTTACACCGATGAGGTACATCATAACACTTTGAAAATCTGTGAGAATAAGTAAAATCATGTCTTTAGTATCTGGAAGAGTTCTCATTGTGGTGGTGTTGCTGCAAAATCGCCAAAAAAAAGTTTTTTTTACGTTTTCCCGTTTGTGTTATACAACTGAAACACAGATCTGCTTTTTGATGATAGATATTTCCCAGGCGACATGAAAGATCCAGTTTTGTCGTTTAGCGCAAATTGGCGCGACAACGAAAATTTTAGAGGGCCTTTTTAGCAAATATAAAAAGCTTTCCCGGGCGACATGTCGCCCGGGAAAGATTTATTAAAAATTATAAACTTTTATAAAAATTAAAAGATGTATAATTTTTTAATAAGCTATTCCCGGGCGACTTGTCGCCCGGGAAAGATTTTCATTAAAAATTAAAATATTTTTAATAAAGGCTTTCCCGGGCGACATGTCGCCCGGGAAAGATTTATTAAAAATTATAAACTTTTATAAAAATTAAAAGATGTATAATTTTTAGTAAATTTTTTTATATTTTTTTAATGAAAGATTTTTAATAAAAAAATTATACACTTTTAAAATAATTAAAAACTATATGTTTTTAATAAACTTTTAAAATATTTTTAATAAAACTTTTCGCGGGCGACATGTCGCCCGGAAATATATTATACACTTTTATTAAAATAAACTTTTTTTAATAAAAAATTATACACTTTTATTAAAAAATTATACATTAGATGTCCAACGGATGAGTCGATATGTTATCGTTGTACATTAGATGTTCAACGGATGAGTCGATATGTTGTCGTTGTACATTAGATGGCCAACGGATGAGTCGATATGCTATCGTTGTACATTAGATGTTCAACAGATGAGTCGATATGTTATCGTTGTACATTAGATATTTAACGGATGAGTCGATATGTTGTCGTTTCACATTAGATGTCCAACGGATGAGTCGATATGCTATCGTTGTACATTAGATGTTTAACGGATGAGTCGATATGTTGTCGTTGTACATTAGATGTTCAACGGATGAGTCGATATGCTATTGTTGTACATTAGATGTTTAACGGATGAGTTGATATGTTATCGTTGTACATTAGATGTTCAACGGATGAGTCGATATGTTGTCGTTGTACATTAGATGTCCAATGGATGAGTCAATATGTTATCGTTGTACATTAGATGTTCAACGGATGAGTCGATATGTTATCGTTGTATATTAGATGTTCAACGGATGAGTCGATGTAACACCCCCAAAAATACAACAATGCAGCGGAATACCACATGGGGTGCTACTTCATAATACACAGCGCTAGATACAAGAGAACGACCTCTAAATGTGTCGTTTGTAAAACAATCTCGTTGATTTAATCAAAATCTTGAATTTAATATACATTTGTCCCATAAT
>BQNB010056056.1:0-35866 GCA_026074375.1 Tanacetum coccineum | reverse complement strand
AAGAGCAAACGCGTAAAACCCTAAAAATAATTAATGGATTAAATAATGTCGTACAATGACCTAAAACACGAGGTGTTATAACCACCCTCAAACAAGTGGTCAAGTGGAAAACACAAACAGAGCTCTTAAAAGAATTCTTGAAAAGACTGTTAAAGACAATCCTGCCATTTGGTCTAGAAAACTTGAGGACGCTTTGTGGGCTTTTCGTACAGCTTACAAAACACCAACCGAAACAACACCTTACAAGCTCGTATACGGTAAAAACTGCCACCTGCCATTTGAAATTGAATACCGTGCATACTGGGCCCTTAAAAATTATAACCCAGATCTCATCGTTGCTGGTGAGAAGCGAATGCTTCAATTGCACGAGTTAGACAAACTCCGACACCAAGTCTATGAAAACTCTCGTCTATACAAGGCAAGAACCAAAGTGTGGCATGACAGAAAACTTAAGATGAGAAAAGAATTCAAACACGGAAACAAAGTGTTGCTCTTTCATTCAAATTATAAATTCAAACAGCCGAAGCTCAGATCTCGTTTACTAGGACCATACGTAGTAAAACATCAATATCCATCCGATATGTTGAACTATATAGAAAAGATGGAAAACGTTTATTGTTAACGGCCACCCGACTGGATCTATATCATGAAGAAGAAGATTATAATGACCAAAGGGAAGCAGTCACTCCCTTCTTTCTGAAAGAATGAACTCTAGAAGCAGGAGTCTAGCTAACGACTCTCTTAAAAATTAAGCGCTTCTCGGGAGGCAACCCGTGCTTTATTTAAGTATGGAGGAGTCCCACCTCCACTCATATCCTTTATTTGTTTTTCTAAAAAAACCAATAATATTTTTCTTTTGTGTGTTTACTTTTATGTAGGTAATATAGTTCTAATCTGAAAAATTATGAAATATGCTCAAGGATAGCTCTTTCGTAGCTACATTTCTTTATGCCCCGAGAAGTACCGTTTTCCCTTAATTTTCCAAATTTTCTAATTTATCTGTTATCACATTTAGGGCAATGTTTAACTTAAGTGTGGAGGAGAGCCAAATAGGAAAAATTAAATCGAATCTCTCCATGTTTGCCCTGCCCAAAAAAATTCTCTACTAATATTTTATGAAAATCTTTAAAAATTAATATATCTGCTTTCAATATAAAAATGCTCTTAGTAAGGAAAATCCAACCGGATTTACACTATAACTAGCACAAAACCAGTCTAATAAATTGTGAGAATTTAAAGCCTTAAAAATATTCGGGCACCCACCTTTGGTACCCAAGATAATTGATGCCTTTAGCTTGTTCGAGTTAAGGTTTGAATGAAATTGCAAGTGATGTATAATAATTCTATACATGTAAAATAATATAATAGATATGAAATTACCAAACTACCCTTGAGGATAAAGGAAGTAAGGAAAATTCTCACAAATATATATAATAATACGTATATTTACCGGTAAGTGATTATCGGGTCGTTGAGTCCCAACGAATTATGAAATTAAATCCTTGCTTTAATTCGGACAATGATTTGAATTGGGTTCGAAGATTTTGATTTGATAATCTATTTCTACAAATAAAAGCAAATTAAGCATGCAAATAAAGACAATTAACAACTAATCAATTAAAACGAATATGGGAATCAAACGAACGCGACAATTAAATCCTAAATTATCAAAAATTAAACCTAAAACTATTTTTCTACTTTTTCTAATCCTAAATGATTATTTATTAATGAAAAGCTAAGGAAATTCTAAAACGAGAGCAATTTAGACTAAAAACGAAGAAAATCGAGAATGGGAACGAGAACCCGTTCTTTAAAAAGTGAATTTACAAAATTTTAACCCTACGAAAATTATTTTTAAACTAAGCCTAGAGAATGATAAAAGAAAATTTTAGAAAAAAGAAATTTTTTTTTGATTAATTTTGTATTTTTTATGATTTTTTTAAAGTTTTTAACAAAGAAAAATTATTAAAAATAGTAAACGTGATCTTAAAAATCTAGAAAAATTACAAAAAGTGTAAAATGGAAAGTCTGATTTACTAAAAATAAGAAAAGGAAATGAGTTTAAATGAAAAGCTTAAAAATAAGCTACGGCTTATATTAATAAAAAGGAAATGAAAAAGGTGATAAAAAGAAAGTGTTTGCAAATAATGTTGGATGAGCTATTGTAGCACAAATGGCTACTCTGTGTGTGGAGTGGGGCGAGTGTGTGTGAAAGGCTAGGTCGTGGGTTCAAGTCCCATGCCTAGCTTTTTGCATTTTTTTTATTTTGAAAAAGTTTAAAAACAAAGTTGTAGATTAGATGAAATTAAGCAACATTAATAAAAACAACTTTTTATAAAAGCTAAACGATAAGCTAGAAAATGGCTTAAAATCAGACAGATGCTACTTATACTATATTTTTTTTTCAAAACTTAATAAGCTCAAATCTAAGATAAGTTAATAACAATGACTAAATAAGCATACACTAACTTAAGACTAACCTATAAAGCTATTTTAAGCTAGAATTTAGCACAAATCACAAGCCATAAGCTGAAAATCAAAGATAAACACTTCTACTAAATGGGCAACCAAACAGCCCTAATGGCCAACTTTGAGCTTAAAAACAGATAATCAAAAGAGCTTTTTAATAAAAACTAATTTTAAACAGATGATCTATGACCCTAAATCTGCTTATATGCTAAAAATCAAAACCTAAAATTTATTTTTACCCTCTGATTATTGATATTGAAAAAGGTTATTTGTCATTTAAAACTGCTGATGCAGTTTGCACTTATATGAACAAAACCTTAAAACCTTTGATGCAGACTTAAAACACTAATTCTAACACTAATTAAACACACAACTAAGAGCAAATAAGGTCATGTCAATTACTAGAATCAATTAAAACTAGGTTATGCAAATGAGGCTTAACAGACTTGGACTTTTATTAAACTAACTTATGAAAACTCAATTAACTCTAACCTAGCTTATAAATCCAGCATAAACAGACTTAGTTATGAAATTTGAATCAAAAATAAAAGATCAATTGGCCTCAAGCAGTACTAACTTGTGTTAGTACTGCTTAACCCAAACACCCCCTTATTTTTATAAACTTCATATTTAAGCTATTTGTATTGAAAATTTATGAACAAAACTTAACTACCAGATATTAAACAGCTAATAACAATTTAAATGTACATTTATCAATAAGCAAATAAGACAGAATCAATAAGCTAAATACTATGCTAATATTTTTTTATTTTTTTTATGACAGTTTTATATATTAACTAGCAAACTAAAGATTTAAGCTAAATATTAAGCATAAAACTACTATACTAAGCAACAATAAGCAAGATTAAACAGATAACAAGCAAAAATAGGCAGACAATAAGCAACTTAAGCTAGATATGCAGGACTAAGCTAATAGAACAAAATTACGCTAAAATGTAAAGAAGAAACTTACAGGAGCATTTGCTCTAAACAAGTCTGAGATTAAGCTCAAATGAGCTACTTTACAGCTCTAGCTTATCATAAGGATAAGCTAGTAAAGTCCTATGAACTCTTCCATTGCTAGTTCATTATCCAAAGCAACCAAATCCATTTTAAGCATAGGTATTAACTGATTTTAAATGTAAAAGTAGATTAATGATTGAATTTGAGCTCAATCTAAGCTTAGAGACTTAGAGAGCTTGAGATGAGCTTATAAGAGCTTATGTAACATAAGAGATCATGATTAAGAAAATGAACATGTTATTTTTGAATATTTATTTATTTATGAAATTTAAAAAGTACAAGAGCTTGATTACAAGAGTAAAATGAAAATTACATTTAGTGAGCTATAAGCTAAAAACAGTTTAAAAGAAAATTACATAAGCTAAAGCAATAAGCTACTTTCTATTTCTACACCTAGATACCCCTTTGTGAGTGAGGGTGCCCCTTTATTTATAGGCTTGAGAAGAAGTTTCTAAGTCCCCAAGTCTGTTAGACGCTCCAATTAATCCTGGCCCTTGTTTGCTTCCAATAATTAGTTCTTTAATCTTCACCGTTGGATCATTAAGTGAGCACACGGATTACCAGTGTGGCAATCCGTGTGTCAGAGCCTTTTGTGCTTCTTTTAGCTTGATTTCAGTGTAAAAACCCACTTCCGTATGTGTTTCTTTTAATATCCCCGTGTTATTCCTTCTTTACTTGGACCAATGAGAGGCTTTGGTGTGACGTTTTCTTTGCCAGCTTGACCCTTGGTGCTTGAATCATTAAGCCACACTGTTAATTTGAATTAACCCCTTGTTTTGACTTGGGTTAAACGCGAAGACGGTGATGAATAGTAAATTCATTTACGCGCCTTCTTTAACTGTTAGATGGGGGTTTGACTCGGGGTTTTGGGTCGTTGACCTGGGCTAGATTTATTTAAAAAATGATATTTGGGAAATTTTGCTTTTTTCTCTTGTTTTTAGGTTAATATAAGACGAATAACGACCGTTATCTCTTTAAATATAGGAGATAACCGGTGTTTAGGGTTTTTAGGGAAATTATGAATTTTAATTAACATTAAGGGGGTAACTTTTGAAGAGAGATTTTGTCCTTCTTTTGGTTGATTATAGTTGACGCAAATGTTGACTTTTGTTGACATTTTAGCTATAAACTTCAAGCAATCAAATCCTTGCTCTTGTGCATCTTTTTTCCGTTCCTGTGTCCGTGTCTTTGTCACGATTTGGCCGTTTTCTCTTATGAAATTTTGCACCTATCCCTTACCTACACAATCCAAAGACAGAAACAAGCAATATATCAAGCATTTTAATGCACAATATTATATCTTTTTAGGGACATTTTTGATATAGAAGGAAAAGTGATTTCTCACATATCAAAATTCCCTAAGCAAACTAAGTGATTGCCCCGTGGTCCTCACGCACTGTTATATGCTCGTAAAACCGAAATACCTCAAAAATTCCCCAAACTAAATACTTTTGAAAAGTAGGGGGGGGGGGCAAAGAACTTTCGACTTACACACGCACAGAGTTTCATAGAAGATTTCACAAGCTTTAAAACACCCCATTTTCCCATTTTCAAAACTTTTTTCATTTTTATGATTTTTATAAAATATATCCTACAATTTACAACTTATTCATGTGTGACATAATATAATGTTTTCATTATTCATTGATAACTTTTAGGATCATAAAATAAAAAGCACTTAAAGTGTCCAAAAAGATAAATTCATCGTCCCCAATTTTCACCTCTCCAAGCCAAGCTTAAAAACAAGATCATTGTAAAATACAAGTTATGATGCTAACACTACTCATAAAAGCTAATTGTGTACTTACTTTTCCTCCCTTATTCCTAATTTTGTATCTCAAGATTTTATTTAAGTCATATTTCCGAAGGCTCTTTAAGACTTTATTTCGATACTTATTAATTCCAAAAATAAAGCGTAACGGTTAAAAATGAAATAATTAGTTTCTAGCCCTTTTCAAAAGAAACCAATGTTATCAAGATTAAAGTCCACATCAAGGCGACTAAAATTTGGCTTTTATTAGGTTACTTAAGCAAGGCACCATTCATGTCATATACCCTTAGGCTCTTTAAGACATAAATGGACCAATCTTATTTGCACCATATACCCTAAGGCTCTTTAAGGTACAAACAAGAAAAAAATTAAGCAACAATATCTATTTCGTATACCCTAAGGCTCTTTAAGGAATGAATAAGGCTATAATTTCACTTATTAGATTCTACTTACCCCATATACCGTAAGGCTCTTTAAGGGATAAGCAATATATTTATTATTGTGATATATATAGTATGCCAAATTAAGTATTCCTAATGTGCACTCATCTTAATCACAAAGGAACTAAAAAAAACTTCTATTAGTTAATTATTAACCAAAAAACCGCACAACTCTATTTATTAAACAATTATATATAAAGGTGAAACAAGCTAATGGGAGAAAAAGCCACAATTAACACTTATGAGCCTTAAAGAAATCTAACTATTCTATGTTTAGCATCAAAACTTATAACTACTCTATCATCTCTTGTTCTTCACAATTTAAAATTTCTAATAAAGAAATTCGTGAATACTTAGCCTAATGAATTAAGATTGGCACTTTAACAAGTCACATTGACTGGCAACAATCTCAACTCTAATAAATCAATATTTGCGTATTTAAAATCAATTATGGGAACTTGCAAAGTCTTGACTAGACTAGCATTTTATAGCTCCTTGTATAAAAGATTAGCAAAGACAATCTATTTTCAGTTAAGGAGAAAGCTAAGATATAAAACTGGTCGGGTCAAAATTTACTTCTCGTTCTCACCAACGGAAAACCTACATTCGTGTCAACTATTTTACAATATATTTTTTTATATATATATGAATAAATTAAATATTAAGACTTAAAATTTTAAATTTTTTTTGGGAAAACGGGGTACGTGAGAACAACGGGCAAAAGTAAGTCAGATCATATCGAAGATATACTACCCCATACTAAAATTAAACATTGTCCTCAATGTTTCCTAATCTAAGGCTTAAAACCCCATACTAGAACTCAAAAAGTCTAATGCATAATCCAAACATGAAGAAAGTATTACAAAAATCTTTAGCCATTTATCAAGTATGCTAAAAGATAAATGTTAGTCGATAAAAATCTTTAGGATATCGGATTTCCCAAACTAATGGCAAGCAAAGGCTAGGAAGCTCGAGTGAACCGGGACAAAACATCGAACACGAGAGTCTTCAGAAAATTTTGGGCCAATCCTGCAAACAATCACAAGTACAAGCAACAACAAAGAATCGGAAGAGTACAAGTCTCCTTACATCACAATAGAAATAAGAAAGAAGATAGAAGGATAAGCATGGGGTGCCTCTCACCAAGAGCTTTGTTTTTGGTAACTGAGTCACATAGCTTGACTCGATCCCCGAATTCATTCGTCCTTGGAGAAAGTGTGGAGATCCTGGACTACCTTGGGTGGTAAGTCCCCTCCGAAGTAATGCTTCACACGATGACCATTCACCTTAAAGTTTGGACCATCGGGTTGAGATAATTCAATTGTTCCGTATGGAAAAACTTTGGTGATGGTGAAAGGTCCTGACCAACGAGTTTTAAGCTTTCCGGAAAATATCTTTAGACGAGAGTTGAAGAGTAAAACTCGATCACCAACATTAAAAATGCGGTTTTTGATCTTTGAGTCGTGAAGCTTCTTCGTCCTCTCTTTATAAATCAAAGAATTCTCGTAAGCTTGATCACGAAGCTCATTAAGTTCATTAAGTTGAAGCTTACGGTGATCGCCCGCGGTTTTGAGATCGAAGTTAGCATGTTTCAAAGCCCAATATGCTTTATGCTCTAACTCGACAGGTAAATGGCAAGATTTTCCGTAAACTAACTTGTAAGGTGTACAACCAATCGGTGTCTTAAAAGCAGTACGAAATGCCCATAAAGCTTCATCTAGTTTGTCGGACCATGAGGCACGGTTTTCTCCAACCGTCCTTTCTAGAATACGTTTTAAACCTCGATTGGACACCTCCACTTGACCGCTCGTTTGAGGGTGGTAAGCGGTAGCTAAACGATGAGTGACCCCATACTTAGACATTACTTTAGCAAATTGATTGTTGCAAAAATGGGTCCCACGATCGCTTATAATAGCTCTAGGCGTTCCAAATCGGGCGAAAAGGAATTTCAAAAACTTAACTACAACTCTAGCATCGTTTGTGGGAAGCGCCTTTGCTTCAACCCATTTTGAAAGATAGTCGACGGCTACGAGGATGTGTTTATTCCCATGTGAAGACGGAAATGGTCCCATGAAATCAATTCCCCATACATCGAAGATTTCACAAACCTGGATAGCGTTTTGAGGTATTTCATCTCGTTGTGAAATTTTGCCTTGTCTCTGACATGTATCACAAGATTTGATCATCGTATGGGCATCTCGATATATGGTAGGCCAAAAGAAACCGGCATCAAATACTTTTCGAGCGGTGAGATTGGCACTATGATGGCCCCCGGTGGGTCCTTCATGACAAGCTTTGAGGATATCATTAGCTTCTTGCCCATGCACACACCTTCGAATGATTTGATCCGCACAAGTACAAAAAATATATGGATCGTCCCAGAAATAATGTTTAACGTCCTTGAAAAACTTCTTCTTTTGTTGAGTTGTCATTCCTTTGATGATAAAATTCCCCGCATGGAAATTTGCATAGTCCGCAAACCATGGGGTACTCTCACTAGATATAACTCCAAGAGTTTCTAAAGGAAAATGTTCATTAATGTCTTTGTTTTCTAACACATCCTTATGAGGATTCTCAAGTCTAGATAAATGATCTGCCGCGAGGTTCTCACTTCCTTTTTTATCACGGATGGTGATATCAAATTCTTGTAAGAGGAGAACCCACCGGAGCAACCTCGGCTTGGCGTCTTGTTTGTTCATAAGGTATTTTAAAGCCGAGTGATCCGTATACACTACGCTTTTAGATAAGACAAGATATGGCCGAAACTTTTCAAAAGCATACACTACGGCAAGCATTTCTTTCTCCGTCGTAGTGTAATGAATTTGAGCTTCGGTCATTGTCTTACTAGCGTAATGTATAGGCTGAAAGTGCTTCATCTTTCGTTGTCCTAAAACCGCACCAATCGCGAAATCACTTGCATCACACATGAGTTCGAAAGGTAGGTTCCAATCCGGGACAACTAAGATTGGAGCTTCGGTAAGCTTCTTTTTAAGAGTCTCAAAAGCATGAATACAATCCTTAGAAAACACAAACGGTGTTTCTTTCTCAAGAAGGTGAGTCATCGGTCTAGCTATTTTGGAAAAATCTTGGATAAAACGTCGGTAAAAACCTGCATGACCTAGGAAACTCCTAACACCTTTAACGGTAGTCGGGTGAGGTAGCTTAGCGATAACATCGACTTTAGCACGATCAACCTCAATTCCCGATTTTGAAATTTTATGCCCTAACACAATTCCTTCTCTACACATAAAGTGGCACTTCTCCCAATTAAGAACTAAATTCGTGTCTTCACACCTTTTTAGCATCTTTTCCAAATTGGAGAGGCACGAATCAAAACTATCCCCAAAAACCGAGAAATCATCCATAAACACTTCCATAGTCTTTTCGATCATATCATGGAATATGGCCATCATACACCGTTGAAAAGTACCGGGAGCATTACACAAGCCAAATGGCATGCGACGGTACGCGAAAGTTCCATACGGGCATGTGAAAGTAGTTTTCTCCTGGTCTTGGGGATCTATTGGTATTTGGAAATACCCTGAAAATCCATCTAGAAAACAATAAAACTCATTTCCGGCTAATCTTTCTAACATTTGATCCATAAATGGCAATGGAAAATGATCTTTTCGAGTTGCTTCATTTAATTTCCTATAGTCTATGCAAACTCTCCACCCGGTAACTAAACGTGTCAGAATTAGTTCATTCTCTTCATTAGCAACAACGGTTATTCCACCTTTTTTAGGAACACAATGCACTAGACTAACCCATGGGCTGTCAGAGATTGGGTAAATCATACCGGCATCAAGAAGTTTTAGGACCTCCTTTTTTATTACCTCGTGAATTTTTGGGTTAATCCGTCTTTGACTTTGAACCATGGGTTTGTAATCATCCTCCATCAAGATTTTATGTGTACAAAAACAAGGGTCAATACCCTTAATGTCGGTAATTTTCCAAGTAATGGCCCTTTTATGAGATTTGAGCACCTTTAAAAGAGTTTCTTTTTCATCATCTTTTAAACCTTTTGCAATAATCACTGGTAACTTGTCGTTTTCTTCTAAGTAAGCATACTCCAAGTGAGACGATAAATCTTTTAAGTCTAATTCTGGAGGTTCTTCAATCGAAGGTTTTGCCTTGGTAACTTCCTTAAGTTCTTCATTCTTCTTTGGAGATGGAGTTAGAGATGGGTCTTCATTTAACAATTGCTCAAGATAAAGAATATCTCCTTCCGTGTCGTAAAAATCATCATCTAAATCCGTAAACTCATCCGGAGTTTGTAAAAAAGTCTCCATTTCTTCCAGGATAAAATCTCCTCCTTCAAAAGGAGTGAACGAAGGGGTAGTAGAAGAAAGAATCGGGTCCGAAAACGAAGTGGGATTGCCACCCGAAGAATTATTCGAAAATCCAAGTACTTTTTGAGAAAATTCCTCACAAGCCACATCAATGACGTCAATTTGGTTTATTGACGTATCATCATATGTCGAAGAGTATCGCGTAGTCTGATTAAGATTAAAAGTGATGGCTTCATTGTCAACTCGAAGGGTTATTTCTTCTCTATAAACATCAATTAAAGCACGACCGGTCCTCAAAAAGGATCTCCCAAGAATGAGAGGAACTTGAGGATCGGCTTTGAAATCAACAACAACAAAGTCGGTAGGAAAGTGGAACTTTCCCACTTTAACGTAAACATCTTCAGCGAGTCCTTTAGGATGGGTTATAGATCGATTTGCTAATTCTAAAGTCATCCGAGTTGGTGTAAGTTCGGGTAGGGAAATATTTTTCCAAAAGGAAAGAGGCATAAGATTTATGCTCGCGCCAAGATCGGTCAAGGCGTGATATACATCCATTCCTAAGAAATTACATGGAATAAGAAACTTGACGGGATCTCTAAGCTTTTCGGGAAGCTTTTTGAGGAGCATCGCTGAGCAATTCTCGTTCAATAGTATCTTAGCTAACTCAAGTAACTTTTCCTTATTCATGAGCAAACTCTAAATCGTAGGAGCAAATCTTGGCATCAAAAGTAAAGCATCCGCGAAACTAATGTCGAAGCGCAAATCTTGAAAGATTTGGAAGATCTTCTCCATTTGATTCGAAGCTTTGTCACGGGACTTTTGATCATCACGACGTAAAGGATATGGAATATTTGGCTTAGGTAAACTCTTCGAAACATTGGGTTCCAGAATGGGAGTGGTTTTAGGCAAAGTCTTTGGAACATCGGGTTCCGGAATAGAAATTGGGATAACCGGAGGTGGGATTTGAGCGGTACTTCCTTGGAAATTTATTTGCTCTTTATCTGTTGTCTCCTCGGTTTCTCGTTCCATTACCTTTTTATGAGAATGATTAGTAGGATTCGAGGGTCCCTCGTAAGCAACACCACTTCTAGTAGTGATCGCTATCATCTCACCCTTCGGGTTCAGAATGGTATTACTCGGGAGAGTACCCAAAATTGAGGTTTGGTTTTGAAACAATCAACAAATCATGTTTTGCAAATTATTTTGAAAAGTAGTTTGTTGATTCATCATGACGGCTTGTTGAGATTTTATCGTGTTTTGAATTTCATTTTTAAGGTCTCCTTTCAACGAGTTGATTTGATTTTGCATGTTTCTCATCATTTGATCATTATTCCTCTTGTAACTTGAAAAATCATTTGAAAACTCTTGTTGAACTTGATTATTAGGGACTTGAAACGGTTGATTTTGAAATCCTTGATTTGAAAAATTCAGAGCATGATTATTTTGAGCTTGAAAACCTTGATTTCCATGAAAATTATTTCCCCGATTAAAATTATTCCCTTGACCTTGATTATTGAACCTATTTTGACCATTGTTTTGCACCGGAGCAAAACCTGGTGGTGCCATTTGATTACTAACACGGTTCGGAGGGTTAACTTGATTGTAAGTACCCGTAGTCGCACAAACACTAGCTTGATTGTTATCGGTAGCCGGACAATTATACCAAGAATGGGCACCACCACAAGTAACGCAAGATTCCTCAACCGCCTTAACCGGAGCGGGAGTGACAACTTTTTTAGAAACAATCTCGACTAAGGTCGAAAGTTGATCCGCAAGCTTATCAATTCTTTCATCCGTTTTACTAACATTCTCCCTAGAAGTCGTATTCATCCTAGAAGCATTTGGTTTGTTTCGTGAATAACGCACTTTTGATTTGTTCTCAATTATGTTCAAAGCTTCTCTAGTCGTCTTACTCAAAAGATTTCCACCCGCCGCGGCATTTAAGGAGTCTTGTTCATTCTCGTTTAAACCATTATAAAAGGTATCAACTTGAGTTAACTCCGTAAATCCGTGATGGGGACAAGCTCTAAGCAACTCCTTAAATCGTTCCCACGCTTCACTAAAAGTCTCCTCAAATTTTTGTGTAAATCGAGAAATTTCATTCTTTAAGTGAGTGGTTTTCGAAGGAGGGAAAAATTGATTCACAAATTTGGTCACGAGATCCTCCCAAGTCAAGATCGAATTCGGAGGTTCTTTCTCGTACCAAGTTTTAGCGGCTCCCTCGAGCGAATATGGAAACATCATAAGCTTAATCACATCGTTAGGCACATTCCTAAATCGTAAAGTCGAGGTAATCCTTTTGAAACTATTAATATGAGCATGAGGATTTTCACTCTCACGACCGTAAAATGGATTCGCTTGAACCAATTGAAGCAAATTCGTTTTGATCTCAAAATGATCCGCATTTATTTCCGGTAAAACAATAGCTTCTCCGTACCCTTCCGTGGGTGCTCGGAGTAGCTCTTCCATTGTACGTTCCGCCATTGGTGCAATTTCAACGATAGTACGAATCTCGGGTTCGACTACGTTTGGAACACGATTTCTATTACGACGTCTCGGAATGGTTACGTTTGAATTATTTGGAAAATAGGAATTTCTAGTGCGCATGCACTAAACAAACAAATGAAATGAGAAAAGGAAATATTTTTGTTTACCGAATAATCAACAAACTTAGGGTAACTCTCTTAAGTAAAATAAATTTTACAAAAGAGGTGCGCCTTTTTCGTAAGTGACACAAACGGTAAAAATTTTGAATCTTTGGTTCGGGAACTTATTAATGGATAATACCTCAATTGAAGGTATTATTTGTTGGTGTTCTTTTACCAACTTTGTAAATTTTTATATTCACAAATTAACGAGAAAAATCGAAAAATCCGGAAGAGCAAATATTTTTGTATTTTTCTTATTAATCTTTTACTTATACTAAAAAGAAAAGAAAAATATTTTTTTTGCTTTTTATATTTTTAATTTTTTTTGTATTTTTGATTTTCTTGAAAGCGTAACTTTCGAAGACGAAAGGTTATCCAAATCACGATCGACAAATTACAAACGAAGGAATCTTAATCACAAATCCCCGGCAGCGGCGCCAAAAATTTGATGTATCCAATTAAATATATACGTAATAATACCAAAGTATATAGAAAATTCCCAAGTCACCCTTGAGGAAAATTCTTACACAAGAAATATTATTCGTTAAACCGATAAGTATTTACCGAGTCGTTTCACCCAAAGATTTGTGAAATTGAGACTCCGTTTGTTTTTGGACAATGATTTGAATTGGGTTCGAAGATTTTGATTTGATAATCTATTTCTACAACTAAAAGCAAATTAAGCATGCAAATAAAGACAATTAACAACTAATCAATTAAAACGAATATGGGAATTAAACGAACGCGACAATTAAATCCTAAATTATCAAAAATTAAACCTAAAACTATTTTTCTACTTTTTCTAATCCTAAATGATTATTTATTAATGAAAAGCTAAGGAAATTCTAAAACGAGAGCAATTTAGACTAAAAACGAAGAAAATCGAGAATGGGAACGAGAACCCGTTCTTTAAAAAGTGAATTTACATAATTTTAACCCTACGAAAATTATTTTTAAACTAAGCCTAGAGAATGATAAAAGAAAATTTTAGAAAAAAGTAAATTATTATTATTATTATTTTTTGATTAATTTTGAATTTTTTATGATTTTTTTAAAGTTTTTAACAAAGAAAAATTATTAAAAATAGTAAACGTGATCTTAAAAATCTAGAAAAATTACAAAAAGTGTAAAATGGAAAGTCTGATTTACTAAAAATAAGAAAAGGAAATGAGTTTAAATGAAAAGCTCAAAAAGCTTAAAAATAAGCTACGGCTTATATTAATAAAAAGGAAATGAAAAAGGTGATAAAAAGAAAGTGTTTGCAAATAATGTTGGATGAGCTATTGTAGCACAAATGGCTACTCTGTGTGTGGAGTGGGGCGAGTGTGTGTGAAAGGCTAGGTCGTGGGTTCAAGTCCCATGCCTAGCTTTTTGCATTTTTTTTATTTTGAAAAAGTTTAAAAACAAAGTTGTAGATTAGATGAAATTAAGCAACATTAATAAAAACAACTTTTTATAAAAGCTAAACGATAAGCTAGAAAATGGCTTAAAATCAGACAGATGCTACTTATACTATATTTTTTTTCAAAACTTAATAAGCTCAAATCTAAGATAAGTTAATAACAATGACTAAATAAGCATACACTAACTTAAGACTAACCTATAAAGCTATTTTAAGCTAGAATTTAGCACAAATCACAAGCCATAAGCTGAAAATCAAAGATAAACACTTCTACTAAATGGGCAACCAAACAGCCCTAATGGCTAACTTTGAGCTTAAAAACAGATAATCAAAAGATCTTTTTAATAAAAACTAATTATAAAAAGATGATCTATGACCCTAAATCTGCTTATATGCTAAAAATCAAAACCTAAAATTTATTTTTACCCTCTGATTATTGATATTGAAAAAGGTTATTTGTCATTTAAAACTGCTGATGCAGTTTGCACTTATATGAACAAAACCTTAAAACCTTTGATGCAGACTTAAAACACTAATTAAACACACAACTAAGAGCAAATAAGGTCATGTCAATTACTAGAATCAATTAAAACTAGGTTATGCAAATGAGGCTTAACAGACTTGGACTTTTATTAAACTAACTTATGAAAACTCAATTAACTCTAACCTAGCTTATTAATCTAGCATAAACAGACTTAGTTATGAAATTTGAATCAAAAATAAAAGATCAATTGGCCTCAAGCAGTACTAACTTGTGTTAGTACTGCTTAACCCAAACACCCCCTTATTTTTATAAACTTCATATTTAAGCTATTTGTATTGAAAATTTATGAGCAAAACTTAACTACCAGATATTAAACAGCAAATTACAATTTAAATGTACATTTATCAATAAGCAAATAAGACAGAATCAATAAGCTAAATACTATGCTAATATTTTATTTTTTTGATTTTTATGACAGTTTTATATGTTAACTAGCAAACTAAAGATTTAAGCTAAATATTAAGCATAAAACTACTATACTAAGCAACAATAAGCAAGATTAAATAGATAACAAGCAAAAATAGGCAGACAATAAGCAACTTAAGCTAGATATGCAGGACTAAGCTAATAGAACAAAATTAAGCTAAAATGTAAAGAAGAAACTTACAGGAGCCTTTGCTCTAAACAAGTCTGAGATTAAGCTCAAATGAGCTACTCTACAGCTCTAGCTTATCACAAGGATAAGCTAGTAAAGTCCTATGAACTCTTCCATTGCTAGTTCATCATCCAAAGCAACCAAATCCATTTTAAGCATAGGTATTAACTGATTTTAAATGTAAAAGTAGATTAATGATTGAATTTGAGCTCAATCTAAGCTTAGAGACTTAGAGAGCTTGAGATGATCTTATAAGAGCTTATGTAACATAAGAGATCATGATTAAGAAAATGAACACGGTATTTTTGAATTTTTATTTATTTATGAAATTTAAAAAGTACAAGAGCTTGATTACAAGCGAAAAATGAAAATTACATTAAGTGAGCTATAAGCTAAAAACAGTTTAAAAGAAAATTACATAAGCTAAAGCAATAAGCTACTTTCTATTTCTACACCTAGATACCCCCTTTGTGAGTGAGGGTGCCCCTTTATTTATAGGATTGAGAAGAAGTTTCTAAGTCCCCAAGTCTGTTAGACGCTCCAATTAATCCTGGCCCTTGTTTGCTTCCAATCATTAGTTCTTTAATCTTCATCGTTGGATCATTAAGTGAGCACACGGATTGCCAACGTGGCAATCCGTGTGTCATAGCCTTTTGTGCTTCTTTTAGCTTGATTTCAGTGTAAAAACCCACTTCCATATGTGTTTCTTTTAATATCCCCGTGTTATTCCTTGTTTACTTGGACCAATGAGAGGCTTTGGTGTGACGTTTTCTTTGCCAGCTTGACCCTTGGTGCTTGAATCATTAAGCCACGTTGTTAATTTGAATTAACCCCTTGTTTTGACTTGGGTTAAACGCGAAGACGATGATGAATAGTAAATTCATTTACGCGCCTTCTTTAACTGTTAGATTGGGGGTTTGACTCGTGGTTTTGGGTCGTTGACCTGGGCTAGATTTATTTAAAATGATATTGGGTCGTGTTTGTTTTTAGGTTAATATAAGGAATAACGACCGTTATCTCTTTAATATAAAGGAGATAACGGTGTTAGGGTTTTTAGGGACTTTTATGAATTTGATTTAACATTAAAGGTATTTTGGGGGATTTGTCTTCTTGTGGTTGACTAATGTTGACAAAAGGTTGACTTTTGTTGACCTTTTTGCTAGAAAACTTCCATCTCTTGTGTGTTCTTCCATTCCCGTGTCCGTGTTTGCCCGGTTTTGACCGTTTTCTTGTGATTTTTGCAACATCCGTACCTACACAATCATAAAGACAAAACAAGCAATATACAAGCATTTTATGCATAATTTTATCTTTTTGGGACATTTTTGATATAGAAAGGATATGTGATTTCTCACATATCACAAGCGTCTCATCCGTCGTTACGACTGTGTATTTATAATTTGTCGCCTTTTCTTGAACAATGGTATTGGTTGAAAATTATATTTAAGTGAGCCGGTAATTTAGTGGCTCTAGAACCTGTGCTTGATCATCATTTACTAGACCGCAGTGAGATTAATTTTCAGACAAATCATATGTTATGAGGTGAAATAAATCACGCAAGCTCCTGTAACTGCAGCACTCCCTATTAGTGCTATTCCATTGAAGAAATCAAAGTTAAAAGCAAGAAGTTCCGTGCCAAGCCTTAGTTATTGTAAAAAAATGAAAATATAAAGTTTCAAGGCTCAAGTTTCGGCACAAGAGAAAAGTATATGATATTCACCCTCATCAGTATTGATGTGAGGGCTGCGAAGACTTCACAGGAAGTTTTACAATCCCCTAGGCAGTGTAGCTAATCGTTGCAATGTAGTATAGGCAAGACTCAACCTCCATGTCATTAAATAACTCAATTCATTTTTGTTATTTTTTTATAATCTATATATACTTATCTTGGGATTGGTTATTGTGAAATAGAGATTTGGATAGAAAGGATGGGAAGGATTTCCAATCTTTGGATCTAGCTAGCAAAAAATGATCAATGGATAAGATTAATAATGAATTTCTAATAAATATTTGAAAGTTAGTAACATATTTCTTCAGTAATAAAGGGTAAATATGGTAAAGTAAAAAACTGTTATTATGTAATCATGGCCACACTAGACTTTTTTTCATGTTTTAATTGCCACATATTAATGCATCATTATTATACTTAAAATAACACATTCATGTTTATACTTATTTGTGACACACTGACTTTTTTTACAAATTTATAGTGACACACAAAATTGTTTTGACACATTTGTAATGAAACACTTGATTTCACGATACATACGTAGTGACACATCATTTTTCTACACGTTCATGGAGACACACTAATTTTTTTGACACATTTTTAGAAAAAACTAAATCTTTTGACACACTTAGGCTATGTTTCTTTTTTTTCCTGTGTAGATATGGTCCTATTTAGACAAAGGGTTGTTCTTTGAAATAAGATATGCAACAAAATGATGTTTCTTTTTTTGTCCTGGATGAACCATCAAAATAACAGTAAATAAACCTTTTTATCCATTATATGAAATCGGTAGTACCCAAATTACATATCGCATTATCAGAAGTCCCAAAAGCATAACATCATTGGATTAAGTTTACATACAAAATAAAACATGTTCAAATTACTTAAAACCTTTCCTACAGGTTCCAAATCAATCCAGAAATATCATAAACATGTTCTCCTAAAAAATCTACTTACATCTTAGGAACATAATGATGAAATTGCTACATAAACCCTTTGCTACGTCCAATCATTTTTACCCAATTGACACACCTCTCCGGTTTTAGTTGCATCCAACCTTCCCTGTATCGATCGCATTTGCATCTAACAAATGTGATATTGTGTGGGTTTTGACACCAAAATCTTGAATTTAAACAAATGATTAAAATAAGGTCAATTGTATCAAAAGTACCTGATTGATCGGCAATGAGATAAGATAGAGGAGCAAAAGTGAAGAGGTTATGTGAGTTGTTGAACGAGAAATGGGAAAGTCAAAGTAAAAAAGAAGTATAATATACAAATAAAATGACTTGAAATTTCCTGAGTAGAAAAGGCGCTTATTTTTCTCTCCTTTTGCAATTAGGATGTAGTTTTATAATAAGTTAATAAGAAACAAACAAAATATCCTATCTCTATAAGAGTCCACTCCCAAAAAGGACAATAAGTTAAAGATAAACACCCCCTTAGTTTCATATGTATTTATAGTGACACACTAAATTTATTGACACATTTTTTTATGACACACTAAATTTATAGTGACACATTGATTTTTAACACACTTCTATAATTATATTAAGACTAAATTTGTGAAAAACTAAAAGCCAAAATAATTATAAATAATAGGACGTATTCTATGAAAAGGGACATGGAATTAGGAATATTAAAACTTAAATGATGGTTAATGAGGCTTAAATGAGAAGTTAAAAAAGAGTGTTTAAATATATAAAATACCCCTATTAATCAAATGACATAATTTATATTTTCTACCCTTTTTATCCTTTCTACCTTAGTATGCATTCTATTTGAACCAATCTCTACTTATCTTTATATAAATAGATACATATGTTCAATTTAATTTGTTTTTGAGTAAACTGTAAAAATCATCCTTGTGGTTTGTACTTTTCGGCACTAATCATTCTTAACCGATACTATTGGCACTAATCATCCCCGAGTGATGAAACGTTCGGCAAAAATCATCATTGTGTGTTTTAAATGACATAATTACCCTCCATAATTAGTGGTGAGGGATGATTTTTGCCGAACGTTTCATCGCTCAGGTAAATTAATGTGGGGCCCAACATGGTTTTGGATTTGTCAAAAGGAGTCTCCTTTGCCTGGAATCATATTTTAGCAATGTGGCACACAATTTTTTTCAAGTTGTACCAAACGAGTGTGTTTAGGTTTGAAAGGATTCCTTGAATGCAAATGTGTCAAACCCAACGGCCCTAAAATTTTAAATTAGTCTTTGCTTATACATTACACTAATCATATTATTATATTATATTATATTTAGCTTATAAAATTTTAAAGGTTTCTACTGGGAGGTTATATTTGAACTTCAAAGTTGCGTGTAACTGAATACATGAGTGAAACACATGCAACTTATGTTTTGGTTTTACCAAATACTAAAGTTTTTATAATTTCATAAATGAAAAGGTAATGGTCAATGGTGCTTCTCTCTGCGATATGTCGGGCCACTTGGTTTCTCTAATTTAAAACGATTGCTTATTTCACAAAAAAGAAAATAGTCAAAAGATTTGAAGTTTCTCGAATCTATTAAAAAATATCTTGTCGAAAAGACAAAAGATGGAAAACTAAACGATTATGTCATACCATACTGTTGAAAACATGTTGAATGAAGAAATACACGTAAAATTATACACATAAAAGTTTATTTATTAGTTATTACGAAAGTTAAAGTTAGGCGAAATCAGAAAGTACGATAGTCTGGTAACATTTCCACACGGATTAAGATCCTCTAATGTTTGTCCTTTATGTTTTGTAATGTTGAACCAATCAAATAAAAGAAAATTAAATAGTGAGGCCATAATTGAGTAAAATATGAAACCCATTAAATTGCTCCCTCTCATTTTTTTATTTTATTATTATTATTCTTTATTATAAATAACTTTATTAGAATTTTAAGGGATTTACAAAAAATTATTGGGAAGCCGAGATATCATCTAGGCCGCCACTTCTTGATGTGTTTGTTTATCTGACTGGGGCTTCCGCCTTTGACGCAAACCAGAATGACTGATTTTGTTCCGCCTTCACACGTTTATGTGGTGCCGCATCAATCAGCCATCATGGTTTGTGTCAAAGGCGGAAGTCCCAGTTAGATAAACACACACATCAAGGAGTGGGGGGCTAGATAATATCTCGGCTTCCCAATAATTTTTTTAAATCCCTTAAATTTCTAATAAAGTGATTTATAATAAATAATAATAATAATAATAATAAATTAAAAATAAAATAAGTAAATTACAAATAAATATAATAGAAATAAATAAATAAAATAATAATAATAATAATATCGCCTTTGACGCAAAGAAGTGAAGGCCCATATAGTATCTCGGCTCCCCTCTAATTTGTTGTAAATTCTATTATTATAATGAAGTGATGATTTAATTAAAAAAAGTAAAAAATAATAATAATTGTGAATATTAGTTTTTTTGATAAAACTGCAAAAATCATCCATGTGGTTTAAACATATTTTGGTATAAAACATCCCTGTGTATTTTAAATGACATAATTACCCTCCATAATTAGTGGTGAGGGATGAATTTTGCCGAACGTTTCATCGCTCAGGGATGATTAGTGCCAATAGTATCAGTTAGGGATGATTAGTGCCAAAAAGTACAAACCATGGGGATGATTTTTGCAGTTTACTCTTTGTTTTTTATGCATATTCTAACCGAACATTTAACATTCTATCCGAACATTTAAGCAAGCTTAAACTGGTTAATCTAATGCGATGTTTACATATGTTTGTGGTGGAGTAAAACCAAAATTACTAATCTCAATATTGTCTTCATCAAGTCATACTATAAGTTTAGGTGTACAATTATATCAGGATACTTCTATTTGGCGTTGTGCAGAATTGTATAAACTATTAAAAATTATAAAATTTTAAGTTATGATTGATAAAACTTATTGTTGATAGAAATAATGCCTAAAAATATTATTAATATTTTTCACATTTTTACGTTTTGATAATCACAAAATATAAAAACGTTCAATGTAAAATTAAACGTAAACAAGTAATTAGTAGTAAATTTTCATTTCGAAAATTATATCACTTAAAGGTATGAATAAATAAATGCTTAATGCATTTTATGATCAAAGAAAATTTTTATTCAACCTCACACTTTTATAAAATGTTGTAAACATTTTTATAAACATTACAAAACATTTTCTACAATTAAAAGAAATATTTTATTCAAAATAAACATTTTGAATTTCAAATTTTCGAACCTAAAACGGCTAGAAAAGTTTCAGAAAATTCCCCCTACACAAAAGACAAACTGGGGAGCGCCTAGTCTAGGGCGGCCCCCTTAATTTTAAGGGGACCGCCCACCTATTTAAGGGGACCGCCCATAGGTAGACGCTCCTCCAGTTTGTCCTATAAATATTAAGTTTTTTCCTACTATTTTCTCACCTTTTACACTTATTCTTTCTGTTCTAAAACAGCCCACACATCTCATTAAAATCCTTTGATCTTCTAATCATAAAGCTTTGTTTCCAAGTGATCCAAACTCAATTCCTCAAGTGCAAGAGAAGAATACTTCCATCATCAAATGAAAAAGTATTACACCTTTGTGTGTTGTTGCAATCTTATTGCATCCATATCATAACTTGTAAATCTTATAAAGTTGTGTAGTAGTTAGATCTTGGTGATTGTTGTAAGTATAGTTGGATCGTGGTGATCTTTCCTAGTAGTGTTAGTTAGGTGTGATTATTGTAGTGGCTTGGTGAAGTAGTGGTGTGAAGAAAACTAAGGTGTGAAGAAGTTGTGTAGTCGTGATTAAGTTATGAAGCAAAATTGTGTAGTGAAGTTGTGAAGTTGTGGTAGATTGGTTCTAGCTAAGATTAGAACTCGACATCTATCTTAGTGTCGGAAATCAAGATAAGCGAAAGTTGTGTAAGGTTTTCTCCGCCATAAGGGAGCTTGTTGACATAGTAAAGAAAAGTCACAAGTTAGGTGCTCGAGGAGTGGAGTAGGGCGAAGAGGTGCTTCGTTACCGAACCATTATAAATCCTCGCATTGTGGTTTGATTGTTCTTACTCTTATCTCTTGTCTTACATTATTTTCTCATACTATCCTATTAATTGTTTAGATAAGTATATTGTTCATATTGTGCAAGTGTTGAATTCACATAAAGTCGAATCTAGAATTTTTACAAACACTTTAAAACCTTAAATTAAAAAGCGGTAAACTATTCAACCCCCCTTCTAGTTTTTCACAATTGGTATCAGAGCCACGTTAAACAAGATTTTTAAAATAAATTGTATTTTAAAACTTGAATCGATCTATGGAATCGGAAAAATATTTAGAAGGGCAATCTATGCAAAGACCACCACTATTTGAAAGTGATGAATTTATTTATTGGAAAAATAGATTCGAAACTTATGTGAAGTCAAAAGATCTAGATCTTTGGCATGTTATTACCGATGGTGATTTTCCTCCTATTCAAAATAATCCTGAAACTAAAAAGGATGAAGTTGTACCTTTTCATAAACAAAATGATGATCTTAAAAAGAAACTTGCAAAAAATAATAAAGCTAAAATGGTAATTTATAATGCTTTGCCACGTAAAGAATACAAAAGAATTTTTATGTGTCAAACCGTAAAAGAAATTTGAGATACTTTATTAATCACTCATCAAGGTAATAATCAAGTCAAAGCTAACAAAATAGATCTTCTTGTTCAACAATATAAATAATTTACGATTCCAGAAAAGGAATCAATAGATAATGTCTTTGCTAAATTTAAGACTATTATTACTAGTCTAAAAGCACTTGATGAAGGTTTTTCTAGCAAGAATTGTGTTAGGAATTTTCTTAGGGCATTACATCCAAAATGACGCGTGAAAGTCATGGCTATTGAAGAATCAAATAATCTAACAACCTTACCTCTTGACGAACTAATTGGAAACTTGAAAGTTTATGAGGAAGTAATAAAAAAGATTTCGAAATGGTCAAAGGCAAGAAAATACAAAGTAGATCTCTTGCATTAAAGGTGAAAAAAGAAGTAAGTGATGAAGATAGCTCAAGCTCCGATAGTGAAGACGAAGAGTATGCTATGGCCGTAAAGGAATTCAAGAAATTCTTCAAGAGACGAGGAAGATTTGTAAGACAACCACGAGGCGATAGAAAAACATTCCAAAGAAGTAGAAATGATGGTTATGGTAAAAGTGAAAGAAAATGTTTTAGATGTGGTGATCCAAATCACCTCATTGGAGAATGTTCAAAGCCGCCAAAGAACAACGATCAAAAAGCATTTATTGGAGGAGCATGGAGCGACAATGGAGAAGATGAAGTGGAAAAGACTAAAGATGAAACTTGTCTTGTTGCTCAAGCGCCCGATGAAATATGCTTAGGAATAAACTTGGAACCCGATGAGTAGATTAAAGATAGTGGATGCTCAAAACACATGACGGGTAATCGAAAATTGTTTTCTTCATACAAAGCATACAACGGAGGTAACGTAATTTTTAGGAGCAACTTGCGCGGTAAAATCATAGGCAAAGGTACGATTTCTCAAGACTCCCTAATAATTGAAAATGTTGAGCACGTAGATAACTTAACATATAACTTGCTTAGTGTATGTCAAATATGTGATAATAAATGCAAAGTAATATTTACCGAACACGATAGCGAAATAATTAAAGACGAAAATGTTATAGGTAAAGGAATTAGGAAAGGAGGAATATATGTAATGAAACTAGGAAATAAACCGAAAGATAAAATATGCCTTGCAACATTAGACAAAAACTCCACACTATGGCATATGAGATTAGGTTACGCCAATATGCAACTAATAGTTAGAAATCTACCCAAACTTAAATACGACCGACATTTTTGTGATGCTTGCAAAATTGGAAAGCAAGCTCATGCAAGTCACAAGGCTAAAAAGATAGTTTCAACAACTAGATGCTTAGAACTACTTCACATGGATTTGTTTGGCCCTTCCTCCATACGAAGCTATGGATGGAATCGTTATACCTTAGTAATCGTAGATGACTATTCTCGATTCACATGGACTAGACTTTTAGCAAATAAAACTGAAGCCTTCAAAAAATTCGAAATATTTAGCAAAATGATCCAAAACAAATTATGATGTTCCATTGTATCAATTAGAACGGATTATGGTTGGGAATTTGATAATGAAGTACAATTCGAAAACTATTGTGATTTAAATGGGATATCTCACAATTTTTCCGCTCCTCATACTCCACAATCTAATAGGGTGTAGAAAGAAAAAATCGCACTCTACAAGAAATGAGTAGAACCATGTTAAATGAACAATCCATTCCTCAAAAATTTTGGTGTAATGCGGTCGATACGTCAACCTATATAATTAATAGAGTTTCCATTAGTACGTATTTATGAAAAACTCCATACAGTTGTAAGAGGGTAGAAACCAAACCTTAACTATTTTAGAGTATTCGGAAGTAAATGCTTTATTCTTAATACAAAATATTACCTCACCAAGTTCGACCCAAAGTCGTACGAAGGTGTTTTCCTAGGATATTCACAAAATAGTAAAGCCTATATAATACTTAACAAACAAAAAATGAAAGTTGAAGAGTCATTGAATGTAACTTTTGATGAAACTCCTCCCCCGCCTAAAACATCACCATTAGAAGATGACGAGTTAGTCGAAGAAGAAGCTATTGAGGTGAGTAAATCAAAACCCATAGGCAATGATCTTAAAGACATCTCATTAGAAAATAATCAAATTGTAAATATTAAAGAATCTAAAACTCATCCCCTAGAAAACGTTATTAGTAATCTAAATCAAAGAACTCTTAGGTGGCAAGCTCAAGACAAAATCAATTTCTTTTGCTTCATTTCAACAATAGAACCTAAAAATATAAATGAGGCATTAAAAGATGAAAACTGGGTAATGGTCATGCAAGAGGAACTAAACCAATTTAAAACAAATGATGTTTGGGAACTAGTCCTAAATCCCATGGATGTGACCTTTATAGGAACAAAATGGGTATATAGAAATAAACTCGATGAAAATGGCGTCGTAACTAGAAAGAAGCTAGGTTAGTCGCCCAAG
The DNA here is from genome assembly GCA_026074375.1 of Tanacetum coccineum. Lineage (NCBI taxonomy): Eukaryota > Viridiplantae > Streptophyta > Magnoliopsida > Asterales > Asteraceae > Tanacetum > Tanacetum coccineum. The sequence continues at coordinate 10,903 of BQNB010056056.1, read as the reverse complement.
GTTATAATCAACAAGAAGGAATTGATTATGACGAAACATATGCACCCGTAGCTAGACTAGAGTCCATAAGAATACTTTTAGCTTATGCTTGCGCACTAGACTTTAAGTTATACCAAATGGATGTGAAGAGTGCATTCCTTAACGGTTTTATAAATGAGGAGGTTTACGTGGCACAACCTCCGGGATTCATTGATTTCGCAAAACCTAATTATGTCTATAGACTTAAGAAACTCTTAAGGTCTAAACAAGCCCAAATGCTTGGTACAAACAATTACAATCATTTCTTATTAAACATAATTACCCATTGGAAATGGTAGATAACACACTCTTCACTAAAAAGAAAGACTCCAACCTCATTATTGTCCAAATATATGTTGATGACATTATATTCGGATCAACTTATCAAGAAATGTGTGATGACTTTGCCAAGATCATGCATGATGAGTTTGAAATGAGTATGATGGGGGAACTAAATTTTTTCTTAGGATTACAAATAAAACAATTAGATGATGAAATATTTTTTAATCAATCAAAATATATTAAGAAAATGCTTAAGAAAATTGTACTAGAAGACTCTATGACAATGAAAACCCCTATGTCTACGAAAACCAACCTCACGAGAGACGAAGAAGGTGAGTCCATAGATAATACCAAATATAGAGGCATGATAGTCAGTTGTTATTATACTTAACTCGAGAGTAGACCCGATATCATGTATAAGGGTGTGTTTTGCCTTTGTGGACGCTACAAGAGGATCCAAAAACCTCTCACCTAGAAGCGGTTAATCGTATCTTCCGATACATTAAAGGCACTACGCATTTAGGATTATGGTATTCTAAGGGATCCGACATAGAAATAATAGTGTATGCGGATTTGGATCATGCAGGAGATTATGTAGATCGCAAGAGCACTAGTGGTGTTTGCATGTTTTTGGGATGTTGCCTAACATCTTGGTTTTTGAGGAAGCAAACCGCTCTTGCCATCTCCACAACCGAAGCGGAATATGTAAGCGCCGGAAAGGCATGTCAACAAGCTCTATGGATGAAACAAGCTCTCATAGACTATGGCCGTAATTGACGACATTCCAATAATGTGTGATAACAAAGGGGCTATAGACTTAAGTAAGAATCCCGTTCAACACTCATGAACAAAACACATTGAAATTCGTCATCACTTCCTTCGCGATAATGTTCAAAAAGGGAATATCTCTATAGAAAAGGTCTCATTGGAAGACAACATAGCCGATATTCTAACTAAACCACTTAAACGTGAGCCATTTAACTACTTACGTCTAGGTCTAGGAATGATGGAACAAATTGATTAAGTTTTCGGCATAATAAAGAAATGATAATCATCAAAAAAATTGTTTGTCAAAAATCTGAGAAAAATTTTCTCAACAGGTGGCAGCCCCCTTAATTCATAAAGGGCGGCCCCCTTAATTTTAAGGGGACCACCCAAACTTTAAGGGGACCACCCACCTGACTGACTAAATTTTTTTTCTCTTTGTCTAGGTTTCTATTTTACACAAAAACACACGATTAGGAAAAGTCCATAAGCAAACTTTTACAAATTTTTCTATCTAAATGCATATCTATTATACATATACACAATAGTCCCAGTCTATTATTTTCTAAAAAGTCCTTCTCACAGCTAGGAGCATATAAAAATCAATTTTCATATATTGTTGAGATATGCTAAAAACATTTTTCACATATGCATAATGTTCTCTTACTTGTTGTCAAAAGTATATAATCTAATATATATTCTTTCAACAATCCTGATTGAGCAAAATTGAATCAAGGAGTACTTGGATTATTTCTTAGGGATACATGTCCTTAGGACCGAAATAATCGCTACTCCACATTTGTCACACTTAGGCACACACTAGTATTTGCACAAAAGTTCGGTTCGTTTTTCACTTAACCCCCTTGACAAGAAAAATTCTTTGTGCATTATATTTAGTCACTATTTTATATGCTCTTCACTCTTTTGATCTTCAATTCATATCTTGAATTATGTCAAAATTATGTAAAATAGCTTTGTCCTACAACTTGTCATATATATGTAGAATGTTGAATGCTTAATTGCTATGTGCTAAAAAATCTTAATTGCCATAAAAGGATGGACTTGCTGCAAATTAACCACTAAAACAGAAACCCTCACACAAAATTTTAAGAAAAATCAAATTTTGGAAAATCTGGAAAATGACAGTGGGCGGCCCCCTTAATTCATAAAGGGCGGTCCCCTTATCTTTAAGGGTACCGACCCCTAATTAAGGGGACCGACCTAGACTGTGACGGGTAAAACAGTATTTTTACCTCTTTGACCTAATACAATCTAGACTTACCTACTGTTTTCTTAAATTCACAAACATTTCTTGGAGTTGATCTCTTAAATGTTCATTCTTCCTAATTTAAACCTTTTCTCTACTATAAATACATTCTCAACCATCATCATCACAATCATCCTCACCAATGACATCTAACAAACCCATATCTAAACCATCAAGGGTAGCCAAAATGAATGTGAAACTCATTTGAAGGAAGAAACTAAACCCTTGTAACACATCCAATGAGCTCAATGTAATTTCACCTACACCAATGCCAAAACCACTCACTCCTCACCATGAACCATCTCAAGAAAACAATCACCTCAATCAAGCACTACCAAATCCATACATTAAGGACACTCCCACATCACCACAAGTTGTCTCACATCCTCCATCTCCTATCTCACCCATCAATTCACATGTTACTCACACTCAAGCTCCACCTCAAAGGGACAACCAAATTCAACACACACCACCTCTATCTCCAAGTAGAAAAAGCCTAGTTGATGACATTAATCAACTACACGACTGATCAAACCTCTTAGTCATGCTTTTCTCCCAACAACAAAACAACATTCCCTCATCACCTTACTCTCCAAACCTACCACACGCCCTCAACATTAACCAAGTTGAAACCCATGTTGGGTATTGCCCTTGTTGCATCTTCACCCAAAAACAATTCCTTGCTTTAAGTGAGCATATCAATTGGATTGAATTCCTCCTCACTCGACTTCATCCACCACCTAGAGTTCAAAGATATTACCCTTCCACAACCACCTCTGTTCCAAACTCTTAGACCAAATAATCTCATAATATGCCTCCAAATAATTGTCAAACCCTTTTGTGTCGCAAGCAAGTTAAAAATCCTTCTATGGCTATTTAGGATTTTTTTATGTATTAATATGCTTCTAAAGCATAATTGCTTTTCTTTATGTATGCTTGTGTGAAGTTCACACACATTGTCCTAAATGAATGAAGTATCTTTTGCTTTGATATTTGCTTGCACTTGTCATATTTTTCCTTCCTTCTTGCTACATGTTAGAAATATTTGTATTGTTCTAACTTGTTTTTGTAGCCAAGAAACCATAGCTCGATTCCTTGGTGCCCTCGAACGAGGGGGAGCACACATCAAGGGGAAGCATTTATTCCGTCGATTTAACTAGTAATTCTCGACGATGTCTTTTTGATTCTACAAAAGGGGGAGAAATTACATGAAACTCACTAAATACTTGTTTAAAAATAATTTTACATTTAAAGAGTTTAAATTTTGTAATCATCAAAAAGGGGGAGATTGTTGATAAAATATAATGCCTAAAAACATTACTAATATTTTTCACATCTTTACGTTTTGATAATCACAAAATATAAAAATGTTCAATGTAAAATTAAACAAGTAATTAGTAGTAAATTTTCATTTCGAAAATTATATCACTTAAAAGTATGAATAAATAAATACTTAATGCATTTTATGATAAAAAGAAATTTTTATTCAACCACACACTTTTATAAAAATATTGTAAACATTTTTATAAACATTACAAAACATTTTCTACAATTAAAAGAAATGTTTTATTCAAAATAAACATTTTGAAATTCAAATTTTCAACATTTTGAAATTACAAATTTTCGGACCTAAAACCGGCTAGAAAAGTTTCCAATAAAAATCCCCCCCTATACAAACGAAAAGTCAACTGGGGAAGCCTAGTCTTGGGCGCCCCCCCTTAAATACACGGCCGGCCCCCTTAAAATTAAGGGGACCCTCCCCACCTATTTAAGGGGACCGCCCTAGTAGACGCTCCCCCAGTTTGTCCTATAAATACTGGACTTTTCCCCACAATTTTCTCACATTTTGCACTTATTCTTTCTGTTCTAAAACAGCCCACACATCTCATTAAAATCCTTTGATCATTTAATCATAAAGCTTTGTTTCCAAGTGATCCAAGCTCAAATCCTCAAGTGCAAGAGAAGAATACTTCCATCCTCAAGTGAAGAAGTATTACACTTTGTTTTCTTGGTGTTGTTGCAATCTTATTGCATCCATATATACTTGTTACATCTTTTGTTATATTCTTTGTATGTATGTGTAGTAATTAGATCTTGGCGATCTTTGTAGTATAGATAGATCGTGGTGAATCTTACCAAGTAGTGTTAGTTAGATTGTGGCATAAGTGGTGTGTGAAGTGTAGTCGTGAAGTTGTGAAGTTGTGAGAATGTCTTGACAGTTGTTTCTTTTGTATCCTAAGTTGTGAGTTGTGTTTGTGAAGTCGTGAAGTTGTTGCTGTGGATAGATTGGATCTAGCTAAGATTAGGAACTCGACATTATCTTTGTGTCGTAAATCAGTGTTAAGCAACGTTGTGTTACGGGTTTTCTCCGCATAAGGGAGCTTGTTGACAATAGTGAAAAAAAAACTTCGGGTTTGGTGCTCGGGGAGTGGCAGTAGGGGAAGAGGTGTTCGTCTACGAAACCTCTATAAATCCTCGCATTGTGGTTTGATTGTTCTTACTCTAATCTCTTGCTAACATTATTTCCTCTACTATCTATCAATTGTTTAGATAAATAATATTGTTCATATTGTGCAAGTGTTGAGTTCACATAAATTCAAATCTAGAATTTTTTACAAACACTTCAAAACCTTTAATTAAAAAGCGGTAAACTATTCAACCCCCCTTCTAGTTTTGCACACATTATTTACTTATGTGAATCCACACAAGATCACCTACTTTGAAACTTGCGAACTTTCTGTGTTTGTTTGCTTGTTTCGCGTACTTTTGATTTTGCCTTTTAATTTTCCCTCTCACTTGCTCATGCAATTCTTTGATCTTCTCTTCTCGCACATCAGCATCATTACTATAATTTGAAGTAATGGGCAGCGGTACAAGATCAAGTGGACTTGAGGGATAATATTCGTTAAGATACGTATCAAACAAATAACCCTTAATAATATATTATTTGTATAATACATATACATAAGCAAAGTATCATACAAATATTCTTAGGAAAGAATAATAAGTAATCAACATGGGTATCGTTCTCTTCGGTGAGAGGTGAATGGAAATCTACGTTTATGTCGTAAATCGAGCTTGATTGTCATTTAAATTTTGGTTTTGGTTTCTAGATCTATTAATGCAAAGAGGCAAGCACATAAAGGCACGCTAATCTAGAAATTAAGGCAACTTAAAAATCTAACGACATTTAAAATAAATTAAGACTAATTAATAACTAAAACAAACCAACTAATTAACAAAAAATGACAAAATTAAACTCTAAAAACTCAAAATGCAAAATTTTAAACTAAAATGCATTAAACTATTTTTTAAAACACAGAAATTATTTTTTTGAAAATTTAAACTATTTTTTAAACTAAATAATACTAAAAATGAGATTAAAAATACTAAACTTAATCCTAAAAATTTGAGAAAATTTTCTAAAAATACTAGACACAAACGTTAAGGCTTACAAAGAAAAACGAATCCAAAAAGCTAAACCTATAAGCTGCTAAAAAAATCTAATAAGCTGAATAGAATAGCTAAAAAACTAAACTAAGCTTAAGAATTAAAATGGTGCTAAGGTATGAAAAAAAAGACCCCAAAGGGCGCTAGTGGTTAAAGGCTTAGTGTTGTGTTAAGGGAGGTCACAGGTTCGAGTTTTGTGACTGTCCCTTTTTGAAAAATATTTTTTTTATTTTCTTTTTGAAAAATCTACAGAATAAGCTAAACTAAGAAACTTTAATAAATGGACTTATTGCTGAAACTTATTAATAAGCTAGGAAAAAGCAATCAAAAGTGACAGTTTTGGTTTTTAAGCTTTTGAAGTAATAAGCTAAACTGTTTGGACTTTTAAAGACTCATTAAGTAATAAGAAACACAAATAAGCTGAAACAGATCAACACCTAAACCTAATAAGCACTTATGATTAAAAATCAGCAAACAAGTTAAGCTAAAAAGCATCAAAAGCCTTAAGACAGCAGACTCTAAAAGGGACTTAAAGGACATTTAGACCAAACTATTAACTACTTTATAGAACTAATAATCACTTGGAAAAAGCTAAAAACTAAAATCAAATAAAGACCTAGACTCAAATGACTAAAATAAGCTGAATTCAAGCAAATAAGATAAAGAAATAAGCTAGAAAAGGCAGCTAAAAAAGACAGATTAACACTACTTCTTTTATGGACTTTTTTAGATGAAATGCAAACTTGCAGCTTAAATTTAAGTCTTAATAAGCAAAATAAAAGGCTAAAAGCTTAAAAAGATTCAAATTAGACTATAATAAGCTAAACTTTATCAAATTTAACCTAAGATAAGCTAGAATCTAACCATATTTTGATCTGCAATAACCATGAAATAGCACTATTTGACTGATTTTTTTGGTTTTAAGATCTCAAAAGGTTTTTCCAAAGAGTTGTGACTCAAAACAGTTGTAATATAATGATTTAGAAACTCAAAATTGAGCACAACAACCACATCTCAAATATATTATTAACAAAATTTAACAAATAAGCTGTTTAAAAACCTATTGAACTATCAGACTTGAAAATTTGCTAACACAAACTCCTAAACTAAACTAAGTGATGACATCAAATAACGTCTATTTTATAGCATCATTTATCCCATATATTTAATCCATTTTGTATAATTATTGCAAAGAATTATTACTTAATTGTTTATATTTGAGAATTGCAGTAATTATGGAGTACTTGGTGAAGTTATGCTAAAAGGCATGCATTTTGGAGCATAAACGCAGAGTTCGAGAAAGTCTACTGATCTGACAGCAAACACGCCATATTATTCTAGATCTATACGACGTATCCAAGATTTTGGTGAATCAAAAGACCATTGCCTGACTTTGAATAATACGCCGTATCCACATCAACAATACGCCGTATATAATATTTGGTCAAAAAAGATAGAAACAAATTGGATTTAACTCAATACGCCCTATCCATCAAGGAGGATACTACGTATCCGTGCCTATACTTCACAAGAAACCACAAAGAATTAAAGAGAAATACGCCGTATCTAGAAGCCTCTATATGCCGTATCCAAGGATTGTTATACACAAAGATTTTGGAAGATATCAAATGTGGTCCTTACTCCATGAATGTCCAATACGCCGTATCCTACATCGCTTGATACGGCGTATCGAACCGACTATCAGACCATATATATAGACGACCCAAAAATCAGTTTTAGGTATGCAAGTGAATCCCTAAACCACCAAGTCGACCAAGAGACGATTAGAAAGAGATAGATGGTCAAAAAAGGTCCAAGATCATAGGTAAACTTTTTGGTAATCTTCGCACAACCGAATACGCGTTCGATCAAGGTTTCTTTACTTTAATCGTTCATATATCAAACCGTGTGTATTTTACAATGACTATCGGCTGATACCTTTAGGTATCAGCCATGTTTATGAAGATCTAATGTTTGGTTTGTTTATCTCGCCTACTTTGATTGCTTAATTATCATTTGATTATGGTTTATGTTTATCATTTTATACATCGTTTACCTGCCTTTAGTATGCGACCTATCATTCAACTGGTCTCAGTCCTTCATATTAATGCGCTGCAACTTCGGTGTTGTTTTGGCGTAGGCTAAGAGTCCGGGATAGCTCTCCATATTGTAATTTATATATCTAGAATCATAGGATCACAAATATTGACCTATCCTTGCCTTTAGTCTAGTGAGCTTAGTTGAGCCATAAGGTGACCTTGGTATCAACGGGTACGTTCTTATTCCATTGGCAAGGACTCTGACAGTGGACTACTAGTATATAAAGAGCCGTTAAGCAGTAAGTGGGTAAAGTCTCGATGAGCTAGGCTTTAGTAAAAGCACCATTACTTAGATCCTAAGATAGATTATAATCAACATAAGGATGCATTACGCGGATGCGTCTAATTATGACAGGATTAGCGTGTCTAGGTCTTAGGAAGAGTATCCGCTAAGTCTAGGAATGATATGCCCCTTCGAGATAAGACAATCATTGCACTAAATAAAAAACTGCGTTTTTCGGATTATTCATGGTTGATTTCGTTTTTCTTACATTAGTCCTCGACCGCTTATCATCGTTTGTTTGTCTTCATGCTGTGTGTGTGTTTTCTTGCTTTACTTTGTCATCAAAACCTTAGGTGTAGGATAACTATTTTTACCTGTTAGAATTAGGATTAGAACTAACATAGGATTAGCATAGGTTTGACTTAGATTAGAATTAACTTAGATTAGATAAACCAAAATATAAATAAATTGAGAGATTTAACCTCGCTTTAAGTGTTCGACACCCTACTTACCACAAATCTACCACCGATCAGGTAAAATGCCCGTTAAAGTGTTGTTTTTGGTTAAGTTGGCAAAATATAAATTTAAAACTTGAATCATAAAAATAAAGACCACACAATGACACAACAAGTTTTTGGCGCCGCTGCCGGTGAGTGAAATCTAATCTTGATTTTTATTTTATATTTTTGGTTTTTAGCGTTAGATTAGATCTAACCCTTAGGAGTAGTGTTAATTAGATTAGTGTAATTTAGAGTAGTTTATATTCCTGCTTGTTTGCTTATTCTGTTGGTGTTATAAGGCGTATTCAGTTCACTGAATACGACGTATTGGTTATTTAATAGTTTTTCTAGAAATATTGCTACAGGATGGATGATCCGAACATTACTATGGAGGAATACATCAGGCTCGAGGAAGAAAAAGCTCAAAAACGTGGTAAAGTGTTTAACTAGAAAACTGCTAAGTATGGTAAGATCTGGTATGATGACGACATTCACGACCTCAGATCCGTTGAAACCGAATTCCCAGCTATAGCTTTTAATGACGAGGTATCATCTGAAACAGTTTCCTGTGAACCCACGGTAAGTTCTCTTAACGATGAAATTGACTTTTGAATTTCGTTTGACGATTCCGACAATGAAGATTACACGGTAATTTTTGACAAAAACTCGTTTTCTTATAAATTAATTTCTGCCAATGATTTGAACACGGATTCGGAAAATGATAATGAAAAAGTCAATATGCCCTTGTTTCCATCACCCGAGCCTACGGTCAGTTATTTTGTTGATTTATACTTCTTTAAAGATTTCAAGAATGAATTTCCAGCCATTGTTTACAATGATGCTCTAACGTCTAAATCAGATTTATTAACTGAACCTACTGTAAGTCCTCAACATATCGATGAATTTAATTTGAAAGATGAAACATCATTGTCCAAATGTGATAAAGAGGAACTAAATGTTTTATACTTTAATGATGCATTTTCTTTTAACGTAATTTTTCCCAATGATTCAAAATCAGATAAGGACAATGATGATGATAAAATTAATATCAAACAATCTTTAGGGGATAATGTAATAAATACGGATGTTGGTGCCTATGCACAAGGGTCAAATAATCTTTTGGAAACAAGTCATGATACATCTAATAAAATTTTCAAAACTTGAATTTTTATCAAAGAATTAAATTTTAAAATCATGACTTGTAATTATCTTACCAAAGGGATACCATTCATTTTCCTAATCAAGAATTTGTATGTGCCATTTGGCATCCCGTTCGACCCCAAATTGTTTTATAAGGATGGAAATTAAATTGGGGTCAAGTCTAACTTAAAGACTTTTCTGTAAATAAAAGTGCTTGCCAGGAGACAACCCGAAATGTAATTTTCAATCTTTATCGAGTTTGTCTTCCTAGATTGTCTATACGGCGTATCCAAACCCTATGGATACGACATATTGACTATCTGGACGTTATCCAGTCTTTATTTTCAGCACAGTCGATACGGCGTATTCGTTAAACGAATACAGCGTATTCGACACATGTATCAATACGGTGTATCCTGGGGAATGGATATGGCGTATTGACTTCCTGTACGGTTTTAGGTATTTATTTCGAGTCTAACCAAGCGAATACACCAGAGATAGAGTTGCACTTGTTTTCTTATTGATAACAGGAACCTTCTAAGGAATCGACGAAGTTGGTGAAGTATCAATCAACTGGAATCCTATGTGTGATTGTAGTCATGCTGGCATTCAGACGTATTTACAATACACAATCTTGCTAATAAACTCAACATGGAGAATCTACCGAGCAAATATTAGGGGAGTTTCTCATTCTAATTCTTTTTAATTCCCGTATTTAATGTTTTATCTATACAACAAAGACATTGTATAATTCAAGTGGGGGGATGGGAATTAGAATGTATACTTGTCCTAATTTTTCACTCTAAAATACTTAAGCTATGCTCAAATTTAAAAAAATTCAAGCATACTTTTGTGAAATTACTTGTTACATAACCCGCACACAATAACCCTTATTAGATATTGTGAGGATTTAACCTTATCCATTTCCAAATGTTTACCCAAATCCCACAAAATATGAGTGTGCCGGTGATGTAGTAGACTTTAGAACTTGGCTTGGTATATCTATTCGAGACCGCAATAATAAGTACTATGGATTTAGATGGAGTAACTTGTTTAAATTGGTAAATTTTAAGATTACACCCAAATCGCCTTTACATGTTGCTTATTAACTAACTGCACTGGTTAGTTAACCCCCGTATAAACCCTTTGTTTACTCTCA
>BQNB010056055.1:0-36410 GCA_026074375.1 Tanacetum coccineum | reverse complement strand
CCCATTCCATAATCACGATAAGCGTCCATATTTTCTAAAACTGTAAAATCCATCACAACAAAAAAGGTTCTAACAAAAATAGGCACATTTATTAAATCTCCTATAACATTATTCCCTTTGTACACCATCTTATCTTTCATTACAGAATTATGAAACTTTTTGGACATCACATTGACATACAATAATGGGAAAAAGTTAGCGTGTGTAAATTCAAATCCTATCATGCAAGAAAACTTTAAGTTGTGAGCACAATCTATATAGATCTTATCCTAGTCACAATAACTAGGATAATCATTAATTTCAGCATCAAGTTCATCATCCCTAGTTCTAAATTCCTCAATTACCTCACATTCCTCAATGGTGGGCATCAAATCATCTCCTTGATTTCTCCTAAGCTCAATTGGTTCATTTGGATCATTCAATTCAATGTAATCCTCCAAGAAAGGGTCTAATGATCTATTAATCACCAAAGTCTCTCCCATTAGCCTAGCTTCTAAATCAAGCCCCATTCTTTCTCTTAAACCTAGCATGTAGACCCTCTTAATTAAACTACTAGCAGGTTTAACACTTTTGAAAATAATCTTTTCTTCCCCGACCCTTAAAGTAATCTTCCTTTTGTAAACATCAATCTTAGTATGGGCGGTAGACAAAAATGGCCTTCCGAGGATCAAGGGCACTTTGATATCCTCATGCATATCAAGAATTATAAAGTCTACTGGGAAAGTAAATTTACCAATTCCTACTAGTACGTTTTTAGCTATTCCTTTTGGATATTTCACAGTCCCGTCTGCTAATTCAATTGTTAACTTAGTGTGAGCTAATTCACCTAATCCTAAGTTAAGGTAGGTCAATAGAGGTATTACACTAATGCTAGCTTCTAAGTCAACAAGGGCATTGTCAAAACAAACATTATTAATAAAGCAAGGTAAAGTGAAACTCCCTAGATCTTTCTCCTTTCGGGGTATGGTGTCTTTGATATGTGAAGCTCCATAAGCTTTCATGAATTTTGGTCCTTAGTTCCCCTCTTATTCTTCACAGTAATGATTATCCAAATGAATTGGAAAAGGAATCGTCATTTGTCTTGACTTATACAACAGTGTACTGTTCTGTCTAGTGGATACGTCATATTGGGAAGATCTAATATGGCGTATCAAGCTTACATCAGCTTCAATAGTGATTGAAATCGACTTGACTTGGTCTCTCGGGTTTGTTTTAGTTGAGCTTGGTAGGCTTCCAAATCCTCTTTCCTGTAGTACTTTGCTCATTTGCCTGATTTGAATTTCTAAAGTTTTAATTGATGCTCCTTGTATCCTTATGGCAGCATCTGTCGCAACTCGGATTTCTTTAATCAAATTGGAATATTCATCGTGTCTCTTTGCTGATTCACTCATGAATTTGCTCAGGGTATCTTCCATAAATTGCCTTCGTTATTGGTATGAAGGATTTGAATTGTTCTTTTGATAATAACCTGGAGTTGTTGCTCTATATTCCCCTCCTTGAAAAGGTCCACCAAATTGTGTGTAGTAAGCTTCTTCAAGAGTTTTTCCTTCCTCTTTGAGTGGGCAATCTTTGGTGTAATAGGGTCCTTTGCATTTTTCACATCCTACTTGAGCAACATAAACTTTTTCATTTACTTTTTTGATTTCTCTTCCAAGATTGTTCAGTTGTGCTTGTATTGCTGCTAATCCATTAGAAGTTTTAGTACTTCTGACTCTTGATGTTCCATTGTGCCATTTTTTGAGAGTATTCAGCCATTTATTGGATGGCTGTTTTTGCGTCAGCAAAGTCTTTGATGGTATGACAACTCTTGAATTAAGAATTTGTCGAGTTGGAACATCCAATCCATTATAGAACAAGACTACCTCCTGCATCTCCGTTAAATAGTGTTGAGGACACTTCATCAAGAGTTCTTTAAATCGTTCCCAAGCTTGATAGAGGTTTTCGTCTGGCTCTTGTTGAAAGTTGTTGATTTCCTCCATTTTGTTTGCAGTACGAGCAGATGGGCAATATTTGCTTAGAAACTTAGTCTTCAGATCTTCCCAGGTTGTAATCGAACCAGTTGGTTTGTTTCTTAGCCATCGACTTACGGCTCCGGTAAGGGACACAGGGAAGGCTCTAAGCATCACTTAGGCTATAGTAATATTAGGAATGTGGAATAGATCCACGATCTCAAGAACTTTTTCAATGTGTTCGTTTGCATCTTCATGATCCGAACTGCTGAAGGTGTTGGTACGTAGTTCCTTGAGAAATTGGCCCTTTAGTTCAAAGTTATCCTTGTCTTTAATTTTGGGCCTAACAACTCCCGATCCATAGTTAGCTCGGGTCTTGCTCATGTATTGCTTCAAAGTTTCCGCCATTGTTTCCGTAACTTCTTCTGAGTATTATTGGTCAGAAAGTAAATTGAAATCAGGCGATCTCAATTCGTCAAGACTTAGTGTCTTGAAGTGTCTCCTAGATGATCAAAATTCTTGTTCAGGTTCTTTGTAAGGTGTGAATAGTTCGTTAGTTGTACTCCTTGTCATGCACTACTTGAAACAAAGGATAAACAATCAGTAGGATGGGCTCTTTTAGGATAGAAAAAAATTTAGCACGAAAATTAAATATGAAAACTAAGGATCTGTTCCAGATGATCGATACACCGTATCTAATGGAGGTGGATACGCCGTATTAATCAGTTGAATGAATATGCTGTATTGGACAGAAAGTTGGATATGCCGTATCCGATTGTGGTGGATACGCCGTATTTAGTTATTGACCAGAACAATGTATTAATAAAATAATTAAATACGCAAACAATTAAGCACACAAATATACAAGCAAACAATTAAACTAACAAAATATACATAATTTACAGAATATACACTAATCTAATTAACACTACTCCTAAGGGTTAGATCTAATCTAAAAAACCAAAACATAAAATAAAAATCAAGATTAATTTTCACTCCCCAGCAGAGGCGCCAAAAACTTGATGTGTCGTTTTGTGGTGTATATTTTTGATGTTTTAAGTTTTAAATTTATATTTTGCCGACTAAACCAAAAACAACACTTTAACGGGCAGTGTACCCGATCGGTAGTAGTTTCGTGGTAAGTATGGTGTCGAACACTTGAAGCGAGGTTAAATCTATCAATTCAATTAATATCTTGGTTATCTAATCTATGTTAATTCTATTCTATTCTAAACCTATGTCAGTCCTAATTCTAACGGGAAAAAGGGGGTTTTCAGCCTGAGAGACTGGCATGGTTTGGTTGGTGACCACAATCAATCCAAGGCACTTTAACCCACACAAGTCAATTAACAAAAGATAAAAGAGTGGTCGAGCCTAATGATAGAAAACTGTATTAACCATTATTAATCTGATTAGAACGTTGGTTTGTTTATTTAGTGCAATGATTTCTTCTCTCGAGGTGGCATATCATTCTTAAGACTTAGGCGGGACTTCTTCCTAAGACCTAGACACATTAATTCTGTCACAATTAAAGCATCTGCATTAAGCATCCTTATTTGCTGATTATAATCTATCTTAGGGGTTAAAGCAATGGTGATCTTGTTAAACCCTATCTCATAGAGACTTTACCCACTTACCGCTTAATGGTGATTTATACACTAGTAGTCCACTTGTCCAACCATCCAATGGAATTAGAACGTTATTTGTTGAATTATCTAGGTTCACCTTCTAGTCAACATGATCAATAAACCATTGGCAATATCCAATTAACTAGTTAAGCCCGAAGCGTATCCTAGACACAAATTTAGAAGGACAATATTTGTGATCCTATGATTCTAGATGTATAAATTACTATATGGAGAGCTATCCCAGACTTTAGATTACTTGGTCCGTATTACTAGATCCAGTTGAATGATAGGTCGCATACAAAAGCGCGTAAACAAGTATCATGTGATAAACATAAACAAGCATTCAACGATAAATCAAGAAATCGAGATAAACAAATACCAAACATTCATATCTTCATAATAATGGCTAATACCCGAAGGTATTAGCCTTCAAACGTCATAATAAATACAAAATCAATTATTTAGCCAAGGTAAACTAACCGAGTTAACGAATGATACCAAAAACTGAACGATTACTAAAGTATATGGAATTACACGATGTATCCTATGGAATTGATAGAGTTGCTCGACCTCTTCTACTCTTTTTCTCCTCTAAAAATCGACTATTATGGTTTAGGTATCGAGAATATGATTTAGCACACCTAAAACTCATTTTTGAGTCTTGTATTTATAAGGTCTAGAAGTCGGTTCGATACGGAGTATTGGGGATTTCTTAGAGTAGGGACCACGTTTGATATCTTCCAGAATATTCACATACTATATCTTTGATACGACGTATTCATCTTGTTTCCTTTGTGGTCTTTGGTGAGTGCAGGCACGGATACGCCGTATCTTCCTTGATGGATACGGCGTATTGGTCTTCTGAAAAGTAATCTTTAAAATATCTTCATTTAAGCTCCAGAATGCACGCCTTTTGCTAATATTCACCAAGTACTCCATAATTAATGCAATTCTCAAATGTAAATGATTAAGTAACAATTCTTTTCAATAATTATACAAAATGGGTTAATAACATGGGATAAATGATGCTATAAAATAGACGTTATTTGATGTCATCAATGTTCCTACAAACTTTCGATGGGAGTGCAAGAGGATGGTTTGAACACCTCTCGGCTAGTTGCATCGACGGGTGGGATGAGCTCAGAAAACAGTTCACGACCAGGTTCTCTAAAAGAAGAGCATGTTTTAAAGATCCATCAGAGACAACTAAGATTGTAAGAAAATAAACGAAACTCTGGTTGCCTTCAAGGAAAGGTGGATCGTGAACAGGTTTTATTATAGGTGTGCCGGAGGTCATGAAAATATCATCATTTATGGATGCCCAGAACTAGCCAAACGGTACTCTAACAAGGTGCAAAAAATGGTGGATGAGATGATGGTCAGATTGGATGATTTCATAAGGTCGGAAGAGGCCTTCGCCAACACAGAATTTCCTAAAGGAGAGATATCTGAGGCCTCGAAGAAGTTGGGAGGGCTAGTCAGTAGAAGGGAAGATCAGTTCCATAGGGGGGCTACAGAGCAGATAGACAAAGGAACGATGGCAAGAACACGTTCAATAATGGGGATGGACTCGCTCCCTATTACCCCCAGGTCCCATACCATGCTTCGAGAGGAGATCATCAGGGGTAACACCACCCCAGGCTCAATCTCAATGCACTCACCAAGCACCCCAAAGAAATCTTAGCTTCAAAGCTCCAGCTAAACTTGCCACCGCCCAGGCCCATGCAGCTCCCACCTAAGAAGGAAAATCAAGATAGATACTGTGACTACCATGGGGAAAAGGGGCATTACACCAACGACTATTTTCAGCTAAGGAGACAGTTAAAATCGAGAAAGCTCAACCATCTAATTAAAGATGTTAGACAAAGGGGACGAGAAAACACGAAAGGAAGAGACGGGGGAAAGGATAAGGTTATAAACATGATACGATTGTGGCCCGATGAAAGAAAGAGGAAGTCTATGGAGAAGGAAGGAAGCTAGATGAAAACACCCATCATCTTTCCAACAATATCGTGGGAGTATGTTTCAGACGAACTGATCATTATTGAGGATGTTATGGAAGGATACTTGGTGTGTAGAGTATATGCGGATCAAGGGGCGTTAGTGGAGGTAATGTTTGAACATTGCTTCAAAAACTTGAGTCCCGCAATAAAGTCTAGGCTAAATAGCACGCAGACAGATCTGTTAGGTTTCGCCGAAGATGTTGTAAAACCGTTGGGGAAGATTGTGCTAGAAGTAGTCTTTGGAGACAGGGGCCTGTTTAGGAGGGTGATGATGAAATTCACGGTTATCCGAGCTCCCTCACCATATAATGTCATCCTTGGAAGAACCAGTTTGAAAACCCTCATGGCTGTTTCTTCTTCAATACACTCTATGGTGAAGTTTCCTACTCCAAGGGGAATTGCGACGTTAGTCACCCAAACCGTGATAATATCTGAATGCAGGAGGCTAGAAAAGAAGCAAATGGTAGAAAAAGAGGCTCACCGGACTACCCCTCTTGCCGAGGCAGAACCCAAAGAAGTAAGTTTGATGGAGGAAATACTGGATAACCTGGCATACCCGGAGCAACTGGTAACGGTCGAGGAAAACTTGTCCGAAGGATGTAAAATCCAGCTTAAAGCATTATTGAAAAAGAATATGGACGTTTTTACATGGGATCCCTCTGACATGATGGGGGTACTAAGGAGGATTATAGAACATTCCCTTAACACCAAACCAATTGTAGAACCCTTCTGCCAAAAAAGGGTTTTAGCTCCCGACAGGAGTCGGGCGGTGATTAAGGAAGTAGAAGAGTTGTTGAGGGCTGGCATAGTCCGGCCGTGAAATACGCCACGTGGATATCCAATTCGGTGTTGGTAAAGAAGGTGGACAGAAGCTGGAGGATGTGCATAGACTTTAAAAACATTAACTCGGCATGTCTAAAGGATTGCTATCCTCTCTCGGACATTGATGAAAAGATTGAGTCTGTAGTAGGCTTCTGGTATAAATGTTTCTTAGACTCTTACAAGGGATACCACCAAGGCTCAAGATGACGAAGAAAAAACTACCTTTTATACAGACCAAGGCACGTACTGCTATACAAAGATGCCATTTAGACTTAAAATGCCAGAGCTACATATCAAAGGTTAGTAGACACAGCTTTCCAGTCGCAAATGGGAAGAAACCTAGAAGCATATGTAGACGACATGGTTATCAAAAGATGAGAAGGTGTTGATAGCCGACATCTTCGAGACGTTTGATAACCTCCAAAGGATCAACATGAAGTTGAACCCAAAGAAGTGCTCATTCGGGGTAGATGAAGGGAAGTTCATGGGATATATGGTTACCTCGAAAGGGATGTAAGCTAACCTAAAGAAGACGAAGGCAATAGCGGACATGCAATCTCCCAGGACTCTGAAGGAAATGCAAAGTTTAAGTGGCAAGATGGCTGCCCTAAACAAATTCTTGGCCCGGTCGACCGAAAGGTCTCTACCATTCTTTAACACACTAAAGAACATAACGAAATAGAATAAGGATGAGTATCGGTGGACGAAAGAAGCGGAAAAAGCTTTCTAGGAAATGAAAATAGTCATAATGGAACTCCCGTTGTTGTCTACTCCTAGAAAAGAAGAAACATTGTATGTATACTTGGCGGCAGCAGCGAAGGCCGTAAGTGCGGTTCTCCTGACAAAAAGAAAGGGAAAGCAATGTCTGGTACATAATGTCAACATAACGCTTAATGAAGCTAAGAGGAACTATGCCTCGTTGGAAAAGCAAGCCTTTTCATTGTTACATATGTCATGAAGACTGCGTAGGTACTTCGAGGCTCATCCAATCAAAGTCATAACGGACCAGCACATCGAGTAAATACTAAGCAAAGCACAAGCATCAGGGAAGTTAGCAAAATATTCTGTAGAGTTGGGAACATACAACATAACCTTGAGCCAAGGAATGCTATCAAGGGTAAAGTACTGGCCGATTTCCTGTCGAAGGCACCAGTAGGATCCCAACCAGAGGTATTCTTCCATGTTTTGGCCAAAAAGAAGGAGAAAGATGATACCGAAATGTGGACTCTCTTTACAGATGGAGCATCCAATAGCAAGGGTTCCCGCGCTAGGTTGTTTCTCATCAGTCCTAGTGACATGTAGTTTACATATGCCCTTCATTTGAACTTCACAAGCACAAGTAATAAAGCAAAGTATGAGGCTCTGCTGGCAGGGATCCATATGGCCGCAAGAATGAAGGTGCAGACCCTTGATGTCCAAGTGGATTCAAAGTTGGTCGCTAGTCAAATTAACGAGAGCTACGTGGCAAACAGCACCAGTATGATCAAATACCTGGCCACAAAAAAAGAATGTATAACCGGTTTCAAAAGTTTTACCATTCAAAATATTCTCAGAAATCTAAACCAAAAAGCTGATGGCTCCATGGCTGTTCTATTAGTGGGGGATGGACATCTTGGGTCCATTACCCCAATCCGATTGGAAGGTAAAATTTGTTATAGTGCCCATTGACTATTTTACAAAGTGGATTGAAGCTAGGTAGTTGGCAAGGATCACCGGAAAGGAGGTTAAGAGATTCGTATGGGACAACATCGTATGTAGGTTTAGGCTACCGAGAATCCTAATCACGGATAATGGAACTCAGTTTGTTAATGAACCTTTTAAAAGCTGGTGTGAGAAGCTGAATATTTGACAAATGAATATCGCTGTAGCACACCCACAAATTAATGGTTTGGTTGAAAGAGCCAACAAGAGCCTGATGGAAGGTATAAAAACAAAGGTGGGTAGGGACAGAGCTGATGGCTCAACAAGCTACCAAATGTACTTTAGGCCCATCAGACCTCACTAAAGCAGAGTAATGAAGAGACACCCTTCAGCCTCACTTATGGGAGTGAGGCTGTTATACCGACAGAAATAGGGATGCCTGCCTACAGAACGATGATGCTTAGAGAAGATGAGAAGGAGGATGAGCTGCGTCTTAATATGGACCTCTTACAAGAAAGGAGGGAGGCAACGGTAATACGAGAAGCAAGGTACAAGACTCAGATGGAGCAGTACTACAATTAGAATATAAGACTAACTTCTTTCAAGACGAGAGAATATGTCTTTAGGAGAAATGAATCCAGCAGGGTCGAGGACTAAGGAAAGTTAGGACCAAAGTGTGAAGGACCCTACCGGGTGACGGAAGCGTACCAGAATGGTTCTTATAAGTTTCAAACAATGAAAGGAAAAGAGGTGCCCCGGGTGTGGCATGCAATCAACCTTAGAAGGTGTTACTTATAGGACACATTGTGTTTAGAATTCCGTTTGTTGTACGAAACACCCCATTGTGTAACAGTACTATCAGTATTAATGAAATTCCTATCCGGATAAAGAGGAGGAATAATTTTCCAAAAATCTAAACTGCTAACATAACAAGTTAATGGCTCCGGCAGGGATTAGCTACCCTCTGCCGATCAATGTAGCCAATGTCTAGCCTATTTGATCCTGATAGTGTTTCTCACTATGGATGAGTCCACAAGTGCAAAGGCGATGAGACCCCCAAAAAAATATGCCCAAAAAACGCAAGTCGTATGGGATGAGTCCAAGTACCAAAGACCGAGAGACGAAGATTGTGCCCCGAAAACGTAAGTCGTACGGGATGAGTCCAAGTGCCAAAGGCCGAGAGACAAAAACTTATCCCACAAATTGCAAGTCATTATGGGATGAGATCAAATTTTTGTAGTTAGGTAACGAATTAATATACCGAAGGCGAAAGCCTCTGAAAAGTCATCTAAGTAAACAAAAAGGATGCAACAAGAAAAGACATTAACAAAATAGATAAGTTTTTATCATTCCATTACATATTCAGACAACGCACGGATTCACAAAATTAGGCAACATTGTTTCATTACACAATATATTTCACTACATACAAAAAAAGAGGAGGAGCAAAACCCGTAGGCAACCACAGCTCCCCCGCCAACGGTAGGCCCTTCACCTTCAGGCCACATGTTCTGCAGGTCACCCAATAGAAGTCGAAAAGATTCCGTAAGTCTTTCCACATACAGGTAAATCTTGGTAAATAACGCATCAAAGGCCGACATAAAAGTGGAATGACATTCTGGATCATATTTATCAGCAGTCGCTAAGTTGGCTTGAATTTCCTCATCAGTCCGATCAACTTTCACACCTTCTCACCAGCCAACAACAATAGCTTGATTAAAAGGTTCAGATGGGCTTTTCTTGTACTCATCACTCGTAAGAAGCCGCTAGATCACAGTAGGGAGAAGCTGCCTAACATAGTTGTGTCTAACAATCTTTGTTTGACCCAAATCTATTGTTAGGCAAAAAAAATCCATTTTTAGCAGATCGGCGGTCTTCTCTGCTTCGGACAAGGAACATGTATTGGAGGCAAGAGCTTCTTCCAACCTCTTGATCTGCTCTTCTTGGTCTTTGCTCTTATCTAGAAGATCATCTTTCTCTTTCTCAACAACAGCGAGCTTCTTTACCAAAGCAGCCTCCCTACCGGCACAATCTAAGTGAACCTGTTGCAAAGTCTTATGATCATCTGACAGAGTGGCCCGGGTGCGAAGGGCATCCACTAGATTATTCTGAGTATCAGTCAATCGGTAGGAAAGATCCTTACAAGAAGAATTATCTTGATATAGTTCCCCGTAATCATCATTTAATGCCTTATACCTCTGCAAAAGATCATCCTTAGCCAGATTCCCTCGTATGAGCTCAAATCATGCCCGTTGGAGTGCTTGATGGTCTCTTAGGCGATTCTACTAAGCTCGGAGAAAAGGAGTTGCAGGGTTAATCATCATGTCACGACAAGACTCAACATTAATAAGACTGGAGCCGGTTGTCAAATTCCAAGAAGAAACAAAAGGCACAAGAGGAGACATATAAGCCCGAAGGGATCCACCGTAACGGAAAAAGATAAAGGGTTAGAAAAATAACCCCCATACCAAAAAATAATTATAAAGAAAAGAGAAGAAAAATGGAACAAACCGATACTGTTGCCGGCAAAGTTCTGACTTAGAAAAGTGTGACGGACCGACCCTCCTGATGAGGAACTGAATATACGACCTAAGGCAAACAAGGGCAAAACTTAGTAGGTAAAGAAAAAAGGTATACGACAAACTTACAAAGATATACTCTTACCACATGTACTAACAGAACCGGTAGCAAGATGTTGTATGTTTTTACCTCCCTCACCCAGATGTATCTCATCACCGCTGGAGTAAACATTTTCATGTTCCTCAGAATGAAGGGAATGCTCAGAATGAAGGGAATACTCGAAATGGAGAGAATGCTCAGAGCAAGGAGATGATGCGGAGTAGGGGGAATTGACCTCATTGTCATTATTATCATTATTGTTAGAATTATTTCCTGCTTCCTCCTCCACATGCTCGGCAGATTGCAAAGCCTGCTTACTCCCCCTCGGCTTCGGCATTTACGTTGCCTGGAATGATAGTGTTAAGGGAAGAGGCAGAATGGTGAGTACCGGAACCACTATGAGGAGAGCCATCCGCATCAGATTCAGACAACGCCATTGAAAGAGGAGCAGTTTTCTCTTTCTTGGTCTGGCGAGAAGGCCCTCCGGGAGTAGGACTCTTACTCGCCGCTCTATCTTTAGATTCTTGAGCCTTCCTCTTAGCCGCAAGCACCCGCTCATCCTCATGCTCGACCACTTTTTAAAAATCAAACTTGTCTAGAATGGGTGTTCCGGTGGGAAGTAGTTAGGTTATATGCTGAACAATAACCTTATTGTCTCTAAGGGCGACACCTTTTGCCGATACGAACACCGCTAGCCATGGGAAACTTCAGAAATTGAGACATGTCAGAAGCAACTGCAAACAAAGAAGCAAAATATATAAGAAAAGAAGATAAACAATAATACGTAAAGTAACTTCATAGATATGTCCGGAGGACAATAACGTTACCGTTCCCTTCACCATCTTTAAAGGATGGATGGTGCCCCACATGTTTCCATATGATTGTTAGACCAATCTCATATAACATAGCTGGATGAACTAGACGTAAGTCAATTACGTTTTCACATAATCGACATACATCCTCAGCTCGAACGCCAGGAGGAGGAGGACCGACACGATAGAATCATGATGCGTTAACGGCATGGCATCCGGGATAGCCCAACGGTCAATAAAGAAAAACCGATCTTTCCAGTTCTTCAGACTCGAACAAAACTCGTTAAAAATGTTATTATGACCATCTTTACCCGAACGACGTTCAAAGGAGAACCAATGACCCTGCTTGTTAATTTTATATAAGGCAAAAAACAAGTTGACGGTAGGACTTATCCCTAGACAGTGGAGCGATTCAAGCATAGGGGAACCAATTGAGAAATATGTACTCGGAAGTGTTTGATGATGCCTAAGAAAAGGGTAGAAAAAGGAACCCTGGTATGTGCTTAAATACACATACCTTTTACCAAATTAAACGAGCTAAAAAGACCAGTAATGAACAAAAATGACATAAAAATGCATTGTATATGTGTATTTCGTGAATTGTGTCTTGCAGGTACGGATATTCAATAAAAAGGACAAAAATGAAGCCAAAACGGACAAAACCGAGCATGGGAATGGAAAGAGCATGGAAAACCGAAGCCGAAGACGTATACATCCTTAATGGGCCAACCCGTACCCATTTTATTGGGTCGGGTCAGCCCATTGACTTTGTATATATATAAAATCCAATCCATTAAATCCTAAACCTAATCCAGGCCCAATGAAAATATTCCAAGCCCAATCTACCTAATACCCAGTCAAAGCCTAAAGAAATGTAAAACACAGGGTCAAACAACACTATATATCTTTTTCACTTTCCTCCTTTTTACCCAGCAACAACAATGAACCCATGGTAAAACCAATCACCCACGCACCCTTGCTTCTAGAAGCTGACACCCTCTTGACACGTCTGACATTCACTAAGCCATGCTGGCGATCCTCAAGCCTCCCATTGGCTATTATACGTGGAAAAAGATTAAAGGCTCAGATTGGTGGATTAGGAATCAAGGGTTGGGATGGCAGCTTGGGAACGCTCCTATGGCTTTTGGACCCTTCTTCTTCAGGCTATAAAAGGAGGCCTCCTCACACAGCTTTAATCATCTAGCTTATTAATGTTTTGAGTAGCTTATTAGTATAGTTTAGCTTATTGTTCTTCTTAATGTAATTTCTTATTTCAAAAGCATGTAAATGTTTGATTATTAATAAAAGTATCAGTTTCATTTTAATTATGATTTTAAATTCTGTTTTTTTACCTTTATGAATCTTAGCTAAAATGTGTTTGGATACTAGCAAATAAGCTCAATAAGCTCTTTCTATTACTCATAAGCTAGTTTTCATTCAGTTTAGCTTTCTAAAAGCTAAACTGAATAAAGCATTCACTCAAAATACCTCAAACTATTAAATAAGCCATTTGGAAGATAAGCCAGAAATGGAAGGGCTTATAGGGCTTATTCATAGCTTATTTCTTAAGCATCTTGCAGATAAGCTCCCTTGAGTATATTTTGATCCTTGATTGAGCTAGGATCAAGGTACTTCTTCTTTTACTTTTTTTTCAAGCTTAAATTTCTGTCTAGCTTATAAATCTGCTTGTTGTTGCTTATTACTGCTTATATTAGCTTAACCAGTCTTATTAATGCTTAATATTGTTTGCTTATTGTTTAGATTCCATTAGTTTTAGTTTTTACTGAAAACTGTTCAAAAAGCCAAAAATATGTCTATTAGTCTAGCTTATTGATAAGTGCTTATTTGTGATTGAAACTTGCTTATTAGTCTCTAATATACTTAGTTATTCATCTGTTTTCAAAAATCTAAGGTTAAATCAGTTTTATATAAGCTTAAAATGGTTTTTCATATAATAAAGGGGTGTTTGGTATAAGGAGCTTCTAATAAGGAAAATCATGTTTGACTTGTTTTTAGTGCCTAATTCAGTTTTAATATGCTCTAATAAGTTCTGAATTTTAGATTTCTTAATTTCCAAGTCTGCTAGTTCTATAGCTTTGTAGAACTGCTTATTTGCTACTTTTATAGAATGAATGCTTTAAGTGTAGATTTTGCGCTTAGAATAGGTCTCATTTGAATGATCATAAACCTGTTTTTAGAATCATATTGCTTGGTTAAGTCCTTTAAGTTCTTTTGTCAAAAATTAGTCAAGCATTTTTGAGTTTTTAAGTTTGTTATTTAGGTCTGTGTTTGCAGATTATTAGGGCTAGCTTAATCTAGGTTAGTTTTAGTTAAAATTAGCTTATTCTTATTTTAGTTTTGTCTCAATCTGTTTTAAGGTTTAATTGAGTCAAAATCCCTTTTGAGTCTTAAAAGTTAGTTGTACTTAGTCCATTCAAATAAAAAAAACCAAAAAGAATAGTTTAAACTGCCATTTTCATTCACCTTTTCTAGTTTAATCTTTTAGCCAATTTTCTTAAAGTCAGCTTATTTGTGTTCACTAAGTCTAGTACTTAATTTGTTTTCACTTTTTAGCTTTTAATTAGTGCTTATTAGTTCTTATTTTAGCTTAAATGTTTGGCAAAAAGTCCTTAGAATCTGTCATCTTAAGTCCTGTGTCTTAGTTCCTTTTAGTTGTCTTAAGCTTATTCTCTTTGCTTAATTCCTGTCTCTTTTGCTTATTAGGTCTAGGGTTTAGGTTGTCGTAAGCTGGTTAGTTTTTCTTTTAGCTTATTGAGTCACAAATGTCCAAAAAGTTCAGCTAAATGTCTTTAAATCTACAAAAGGCAATCTGTCAGTTTTAGAAATACTTGTTCCAGCTTATTTTTAAGTTTTGTCAAAAAAGTTCATTTATTAAAAGTGCTTATTTTTCCTTATTCTATAACTGGTTTAAAAAGAAAATAAAAAAAATGTTTTGCAAAAAGGTAAGGTCCAGGACTCGAACCTGCGACCTTGCCTTCACACACACACACACACACACTTACCAGCGCGCCATTGGGTCTTTTTCATAAGACTCTTGTTTTATCTAATATTAATACACACTTCTAGTTTTAGCTTATTAGCTTATTCTAATTTTAGCAGCTTATCTATTTCAGCTTATTTAGTAATTTCTCCTTATTAACCTTTCTTTTAGCTTAAAGTATTTTTAGTAATTTTATCGAATTTTTATAAATTAGTTTAGTATTTTAAATTAATTTTCTAGATTAAATTAGTTTTTAATTCTTAAAAAATAAAATAAAAGTCAAAAAAATATAATTCTTTTTTTCTAAAATAATTTTTAATCATTTAAGACTTTTAGATTTGAAATTTGCATTTTTAGGGTCAAAATTTGATAATTTAGGTTTTTAAGTCTCGGTTTTAGATTCCCGTTATCCTTTTCGTGCTTAAATATTAATTGCTTTAGTTTTTTGTTGCCTTTACTTGAATTTGCGTTATATTTGTAGAAATAGAATCCAAATCAAATCTTGACAATTCAAATCACGCGATCACAAACTTAAACGAGATTCTCATTCACGCTTCGTCGGGATACGACTCGGGAAGATTTGGTCATCACTTTTCCTAAAGTGATTTTCATTTCTTAACGGAATAATATTCTTATATTATTTGATAATAGGTATTTTGGTTATATATATATATATATATATATATATATATATTATATACTATTTTGCTCAAATCAAATTTTTGGCGCCGCTGCCGAGGAGGTGTGTATCGAATATCGCGTTGAAGTTTGAAGATTAGTGTTTTGAAGACCCTTCCTCGTGAAGTTATTGTTTTATTATTTTCTTTTATATAAAAATACAAAAATATTTTAATTTTCTCGATTTATTTTCGTAGATTTATTAGAAAAACCAAAAATACTTTTCCTAAAGTATTTAAAAAACCAAAAAAACTAAAAACAAGAAAAGCAACAGTTGTGTCACATGTGAAATTGGCTCACTTTTAGATTACAAACTTTAAGAGAGGTTTAAGGAGGGTTGATCCTACGAACTTCGACCCGAAATGATAAGGTTTTTAAAACGCTTCGCGCTTACCCGCTCCTCCGCTTCTTTGTGCGTTTTCTAGAGAGTTACCGTATACTTGTTCGATTATCGGTTACAAAAATAATTTTATTTTTATTTCTCTTATTTTATTTTTAGTGCATGCGCACCCGCTCTTCATCGAATTTAATTGTCGAATCTTTCACGACTCTGAAACGTCATAATCGTAGACGTTCCAAGCAAAGAGTCGAACCGTTTTCCTTTGAAGAGACTTTCGTAGTTACGATGGCCGATCAACGTACTTTGGCGGAATTACTCCAAGCACCCATCGAGGGTTACGGAGATGCTATCGTTATTCCCGCTATTCTCGCTCATAATCGTTGGTTTAACAAGATTACTTCAAAACAATTTTTTGAGAAAGAAGATCCTCATGCTCATAATCGTTGGTTTAACAAGATTACTTCCACGATTAAGTATAAAGATGTGCCTAATTCTTCGATTAAGCTTATGCTTTTTCCATTTTCTATAGAGGGGGCAGCCCAGATTTGGCTCGAAAAAGAACCCCTTAATTCTATTCTTACTTGGGAAGACCTTGTTTCCAAGTTTATTAACCAATTCTTTCCTCCTTCAAAAACTACAAATCTCCAAAATGAAATCACAAATTTTCAACAAAAGTTTGAGGAAACATTTAGTGAGGCATGGGACCGTTTCAAGGATCTCCTTCGTGCATGCCCACATCACGGTTTTACGGAATTACATCAACTTGATACTTTCTACAATGCTTTAAACCCAACCGATCAAGATTCTTTGAATGCCGCCGCCGGTGGTAATCTTTTGACTAAAACTCCTCGAGATGCTTTGACAATTATTGAAAACAAGTCGAAAGTTCGCAATTCACGAAACAAACCGGTTGTTTCCAAAGTGAGTGCTAATACTTCTTCTTCTACCACGGCATGTCCATCGGAGATGGCCGCTCTTACTGATGCTGTTAATGCTATGCTTCGTCATGTTAAGACCTCACCTACAGATACCGTTAAAGTAATTTCTGAAAGTTGTGTGACTTGTGGTGGACCGCATCCCTACTATGAGTGTCTTGCCACCGATGGCAACACTTTCAATGCTTCTGCAGCCGCAACAACCTATAATCAGAATCAAGGATATCGTCCTCAGGGAGAAACTAATTATCGTGCTAGCAATCAAATGGGACCACCTGGTTTTCCTCCCGTGCAAAATAATCAAAACTGTTTCAATCAAAATCATGGGTACAATCAGAACCGAGGAAATAATTTCAATCAAGGTAACCAGAATTATCAAGCTCCGCCTCAAGTTGGACCTTCAAACGATCTCTCAAACTACATGAAGACAAATGACGTTAATATGAGAGTAATGCAAAATCAAATAAGCAATATGAGGACGGAATTAAAGAAAGAGATGGATACTACGTTGAGTAGGCAGAATAATGCCTTCAGGAATGAGTTAAGGAATGAGTTAACGAATGATATTAAGAATATGATGAGCAGTTTTTTTCAAATGAATACCGCTTCTTTTTTGGGTTCGGGTTCACTTCCCAGCAACACCGTTGCTAACCCGAGAGGTGACTTGAAAGCAATCACCACCCGAAGTGGTATTTCTTATGATGGACCTCCAATTCCACCTCCGCTTTTCTCTATTTTCCAGGTGGTGGAAAGGGAACCCGAGGTGGACAAAGGATACGGTCGCAACGGAGTACCAAAAAATCATCCAACTCGGGGTAGTCCAAACTCAAGCTCTAATTGATGAGCCCGTTTTTGCTCCTAAGCCTAAACCATTTAAACCTTATCCTTCAAGAGCTAACAAACAGAAACTTCGTAAAAAAGATGATAATCTAGCTTCAAAATTTGTTGAAATCTTTAGGGAATTACATTTCGAGCTCAGTTTCGCGGATGCTCTTCTACATATGCCAAAATTTGCTTCAATGTTTAAAAGTCTCCTTAAAAAAAAAAATAATAAAGAAAAAAATTGTTTAACTTAGCTAAAACACCGGTGAATGAGAATTGTTCGGCGGTTATCCTAAAAAAGTTGCCGAAAAACTTGGAGACCCCGGCAAGGTTTCTTATTCCATGTGATTTTCCGGAGATAGTTGGATGCTTAGCCTTGTTCGATCTTGGTGCAAGCATCAACTTGATGCCTCTTTCCATATAGAAGAAGCTCTCACTCCTCGAACTTACTCCTACTCGAATGATTCTTGAACTTGCAGACCGATCGACTACTAGTCCATCCGATATTGCCGAAGATGTCTTTGTAAAAGTAGGAAAGTTCTATTTTCTGGCTGACTTCCTAGTCGTTGATTATTTTGTTGATCCTCGGGTTCCTTTAATTCTTGGGAGACCCTTTTTAAGGATGGCACGTGCTTTGATTGATGTTTACGGTGAAGAATTAACTCTTTGAGTTGATGATGAAGCCATAACCTTTAAAGTTGGTCAAACTTCGAGATACTCCTACAATGATGTTGAATTGGTTAAACGAATCGATGTCATCGACATTTCATGTGAGGAGTATACTCAAGAAGTGCTTGAATTTTCAGATAGTTCTACGAGTGGCAATCCCACTCCGTCTTTAGATCCTATCCTTTCTACTTCTTTCCCCTCTCTCACTCCTTTTGAGGGAAGTGACTTCATTTTGGAAGAAATCGAAGCTTGTCTTACAAATGATTCAATTCCATCAGGAATTGATGATGCCGACTTTGATCCGGAGGGAGATCTTCTTTTACTCGAGAAATTATTAAATGATGATCCATCATCTCCTCTCCCTCCGAAAGAACTTCATTTTGAGGAAATTAAAATGATTAAATCTTCTATTGATGATCCTTCGGAGCTTGAGCTCAAGGATTTACCGTCTCATTTGAATACGCGTTTTTAAAAGGAACCGATAAATTACCCGTCATAATTTCTACGGAATTAAAAGATGAAGAAAATGCCGCCCTTTTAAAGGTTCTTAAATCACACAAACGGGCCATCGCATGGAAAATTTCTGACATTAAGGGTATCGACTCTAGTTTTTGTACTCACAAGATCTTAATGGAAGATGATTTCAAACCGGCGGTTCAAATTCAAAGAAGGGTAAATCCGAAAATTCATGAGGTTATCAAAAAGGAAGTTGTCAAACTCCTTGATGCCGGATTAATTTACCCTATCTTCGATAGTTCGTGGTTGAGTCCCGTTCATTGTGTGCCTAAGAAGGGTGGCATGGCCGTAGTTGAAAATGAAGATAATGAGTTGATTCCTACAAGAATAGTTACCGGATGGCATGTTTGTATAGATTACTGAAAGCTTAATGATGTGACTCGTAAATACCATTTCCCGTTACCTTTCATGGACCAAATGCTAGAACGTTTAGCAGGGAACGAACACTATTGCTTTTTAGATGGATTTTTTGGATATTTTGAAATTCCAATTAACCCGCAAGACCAAGAGAAGACCACCTTCACTTGCCCTTATGGGACGTTTGCCTACCGACGTATGCCTTTCGGTTTATGTAATGCTCCGGGCACGTTCCAAAGGTGCATGATGGCCATTTTCCACGATATGATCGAGGAAACAATGGAGGTCTTTATGGATGATTTCTCGGTCTTTGAGGATTCTTTCTCTTCATGCCTCTCCCATTTAGAAAAAATGCTCAAACGGTGCGATGACACTAATTTAGTTCTAAATTAGGAGAAATGCCATTTTATGGTAAAAGAAGGCATTGTTCTAGGACATAAGATTTCAAAGTCCGGGATTGAGGTCGACAAAGCTAAAGTTGATGTTATAGCTAAACTCCCTCATCCGACTTCCGTCAAAGGCGTTCGAAGTTTCTTAGGTCACGTCGGGTTCTATCATCGATTTATTCAAGATTTTTCTAAAATCACCCCCGCGCCGATGACCCATCTTTCTTAAAAAAGAAACCCGTTTATTTCTCAAAGTTGTATTCAGAAGCAGTTAATATACTAAAGAAAAATTAACCGAAAGCCCCCATTTTAATTGCCCCAATTGGTCCTACGATTTGAAATGTATATGCGAACGCTAGTGAGTACGCGTAGTGCTCTTGAGCAACAAGACCAAACATTTTAGCCTATGCACTATTGCAAGTAAACCATGACGGATCTCAAGCACGTACACTACAATAAAAAGAATTATTAGCCGTGGTGTATGCTTTCGAAAACGTTGACCTTAACTTATCTTATCAAGAATCATAGTTGTAACAGACCAGACTTGGCTCTCGTCATATCTTCATGCTATCAAGATGCCTAAGCCAAGATTGCTCCTAGATGCTCTTACTACCTAAATTTGATGTCATTATTCGTGATATATAAAGATCGGAAATCTCGTGGCCAACCATTTATCTAGATTAGAAATCCTCAACAAGATACTGTGAGAAAAAGGAATTACCGAAACATTTCCTCTCGCAGACCTTGGAATGATATCTTTTCGTAGGTGATTCTAGTACCCCATGTTTGTCGATATTCATATAACCATGCGAGGAATTCATTGTAATAAAGATGTCATCCTAACAAAAGAAAAAGTTCCTTTAAGGAGTTAGAGAAACATCATATGTATGGGCTTAACACCAACGGTTATAAAAATCTTATTCATACATAGCGCGTGCTAGTACCTTAAAATACTCTGTATCATGCCTAATCCATCTATCAATCATAGATCTGAAGATTGAATCCTAGAACCCTTAATCTACTGCTACCAATTGAATCAAATTCTTAAATGTAATTTCGCATATAAACCCATTAATAAATCTATAAGCTTTAAAACCTAAGAAGAACAAACTAGAACTATGAAATCCTGAACCTAAAAGTGACAACTAACATCAATAAATGGTATCTGGTCAAAATCAATCAATGGGTTAAGATGATGTGCTACACTTCCTGGAATCTAGATGGAGTAGTGTTATTGGATTTATGAACAAAGGAAGATAGTTTGATGAGATGAAAGGGATAATGGACTATGTTATGAATCGTTACAAATATGTTGTATCTGAGGAAGGATTTTGGGTGTAAAGGAGGTTAGGGACGAAGTCCTTGGGAAGGTGGATGATGCTGATAAAGGGTGTATCGATGAATGAAGTTAACAAATAAGTGTTTAATGAAGTTTCCTGAGCTGAGATAAGGCTAATTTGAGTAAGAACAATATAGAGTTAGTCAGTTAAGTTTTGCATAATGTGCCTGTCATATCCCACCTCCTGGTATCTAATCCTATATTTGTGAATCCTGGTATTAAGTAACTTAGCTGTATTAAAATTAATAATGGATTTGCTTGGGAATGAAGGTTAGAACTTTTGGATAAGAAGTGAATTCAGGTTATATAAGGATAGTAGGAATGATTTTGGTGATCTAGTGATATAGGATCAGAAATGCATGATAGTGGAAAGATTAAGAAATCCTATTGATGTTACTAAGGTTTGCGGTTCTGATTCTATGAATAATGAAACTAAAATGGCTCATGTCTATTAATGTAAAGGACAAAAAATGTTTTGACATATCCAATTATAGAAGAGGGAAGTAAAAAAAGGATTAACTTGTGTGGAAGTTTATTGTTTTAGATGAGTTATAGAGAATGGTGGGCATTGAATGAATGTGAGGCCCTATCATCTTGATGAAGTCATACTAATGAGGGGTTTATATTTTTTCAATTAAATTCAGAAGAAGGCTTCAAAGTGTAATTGAGAGGGACCTAGCTATTGCTCAATCAAACGCATTGTTTTGACAAAAGATGGGTTGCGGCATTGACTAAATAAGCCTACCATCTAGAATTCCTTTAATGGATCAAGATATTTAATATCCCTCTTTGAAGGCATGGAATGTGATGTAAGGTAGATTTTCTAATAAAATTTGTCACCCAATAATCAGTGATAAGGGACTACAACCATTGAAAGAGGTTAAGGGAGGGCTAGTTTTGCTAGGGTTCTAATTGAAGTCGATGCAGCTGAAGGTATTGTGGATACAATTAAGATATGGTAAAGAAGTCCTAAACAGACATGAATGAGGTGGAGTATGCTTCAACCATCTATATGATCTTCTATTGTGTTTTTGGACATAGTTTAAAGGTTGAACAACGATTCTTAGTAAGAAGAAAAGATTGAAAGGTCTAAATAAAAAAGTAGCTAGTAAAATCAATAATATGATCAAAGAAGCAATTAAGTGGCAGTCTTTCCATGTAAAGTTCTCAAGAATGAGTTGCTGACCGACAAAATCCTCACACAACAAAATTATTCAATCGGCTTTAATAACTATTAAATGTATGATATGGTAGAGGTAGCCTATTTAAAGGAATAGAGGAGATGAATGGAAGGTGTTTTAATGGTATCCACTGTAAACGAGCGAAAAGTATGTTTCCTGTAAAGAATAATAGCAAGAGAAAGGTATCATGATGTGAGAAATGCAAAAACAGAAAATAGTGAAAACAAAAAGAATGTATGATGATATAAAGTAAATTATAGCTCAAAGGATACTTTAGTACCATAATATGTATCCAGTGCTTGCTGAGGGAAGATGAGAGACAAGATCAATGAATGCATGGATTAAAATTAATATATATGTTCCTGTGATATGATTCCTATTAGTGAATAAAAAAAAAAAATAAAATAAAAAAAAAAAAAAGAAGAATCAAGGGAAGGCCACAGAACTTCAATTACTATATTAACAAGTGTGAGAACATGAAGAAATAAAAAAGGAGATGATAAATAAAATCAAAATCCTTGTGGTGATATAGTAATATAAAAATATTGACTTAAAGCTCATGAAATGCTGAAGCAAATGATGGACAAAAGAGAATTCTGGTTCTTCGAAAAACAACTTGATACAGCTATATAGAGCTTATGAAAAAGGAAATAAAAAATTCAAGCCTATATTTGAAAAACAAATGCAAATTAGAGCTTATCATTATTTTATTTAACTCTTAGTGAGCAGTCAAAGAGTGAACATATGAAATGATTATTTTATAAGCCATATTGCAGAAATACGCAAGGGTAATGAAGTATCGTCAAAAGAATAAAGGTAATAAGCTATGATAGAATGGGTATTAGATCTTTATGCAAATCATGGCTTCATGACAAATGAATGTGTATCAAACTTTGGGATGCCTACTCATCAAATATTAACAATAAAATGAAGTTTCCACCTCTCTGTTTTACAACGGGTATTAAATTACTTCTTGAACTTAGAGGTATAACTGAACCTCTAAGCAGATGAAATCAATTGTAATCTCTGAGAATATATTAAGTATGTGTGTTTATTGAAAAACCAACTAGTAAAGAAGAAATGGTAAATTCTGTATTGATATTGTATTTGAAGATAGACTTTAAATAATTATTTCGATAGTAAAAATGGTGTGTGGATAGCTTGGGTGGGATTCAAAGTCATTATGCTATCATGCTATCGACCTTTGAATCGCTAATGTACTTTGAGGTTAAAGTATTCATGAGAAAAAGAAGTCCTTTATTTCCTTTATGATATAGAGAATACCTAAGATATGCTTAAGTTATGGACAACCTGGCGTTCACTAAATCTGATAAGCCATGATTCCTTGGCTTGCTCAGTGATTAAATGTTATTCTTTCTCTATGAACATTCCAAAATTGCTAAGGCTACGAAGGAATAATAGGAATCAGAGCCGTGTGGCTTTGTATAGGAACTTGGCTATAATGATGCTTTCATTAATTCAAAAAGAAGATCCTAACAGTGGTGTTCTTAAAAAATTGGATAGGGTAATGAGTAATAGTGCTTTCATAGATTTGTTTGGATCCTGTTATGCTAATTTTCTCCCATATGTAACATCTGATCATTGCCCTGCTCTTTTGGTTATTTCTGATGTTGCTGTCAAAAAAGAGACCTTTAGATTCATGAATTACCTTGCTTATAAGGATGAATTCCTCTAAACTGTTAAAATAACTTGGAATAATCCCGATTAATGTTATTCAATCTATATTTGCTAAGAGACTGAAGGGTATGAAGAAGCACCTAAGGAGTCTTAATAAAAAGAATGGCAATATCTATGAGAAGGTCAAAATTCTGATAGCTGAATTGAAGAAAGTTCAACTTGAGTTGGATACGGACCCAAACAATGCTAAGCTT
Organism: Tanacetum coccineum; assembly: GCA_026074375.1. Classification (NCBI taxonomy): domain Eukaryota; kingdom Viridiplantae; phylum Streptophyta; class Magnoliopsida; order Asterales; family Asteraceae; genus Tanacetum; species Tanacetum coccineum. Next base: position 12,820 of record BQNB010056055.1, on the reverse strand, counting down.
AGAGAAGAAGAAATGGTTTTCTGTAATTGCTTATAACAGCAACTTTAGATGGTTTGAAGCAAAGGTGAAAGTTAAGTGCAGAAGAAGGATCATAAAATGCTTAGTTCCATAATTTGTTTAGGTAAATAAAAAACATATTATAGTATAAGTGATGATATTGGAAATGTGTTTCAAGATAAAGGTGTTGCAGTACAGTTTGTATCTCATTTTCAAAACTTCTGGCACCTGTATAAGTCTTCCATTTGAAAGGTCATTGTTTGTTTAAGAACAAGGTGGATGCTGAGAGTGCTCTACATATGATTAGAGAAGTATCAAATGAAGAAATCAAAGTTGCTTTGTTTGACATTAAAGATGATAAGGCACCTAGGCCTGATGGGTTTACTTCTTAAATTTTACAATCTCATGAGATCATGGACGGACTTATGTTCAGCATAAATAGTATTCATTGTAAGAAGATGCTTGGAGTTACACACCACCCTTATCTCCCTTGTTCCTAAATGTAAAATTCCTATAAAAGTAACTAATTATAGGCCCATTGCTTGTTGCAATGTGGCCTATAAGTGTATTAGCAAAGTTATCACAAACATAATTAAAGTAGTATTGAATGGGTTAATTGATGCTAACAATGCCTTTATTAAAGAAACAAATCTGTGTACAACATCATGCTTGCCAGGAATTGATGTGTGTTATATGATCAAAAAGTAAAGTGGCAGGTTGTGCCTTCAAAGGTAGACACTCAAACCTTGCGACACTGTATCATGGAGTTTTTGAACATGTCTTCTTAAATTTAGTTTTCACAATATGGTGAGAAATGGATTATGGTTATGCTTAAAGTCATCTCCTTTTTAGTTGTTGAATGGTAGTCTCCATGGTTTTATTCAAAGCAAGAAGGTCTTAGGCTGGTGATCTCGTCTCTCCCTACCGCTTTACTATTGTTATAGAGGTTTCACGCCATGCTTAAAAGATAGATCAATATAAAAAGGTTCAAATATCATTTGGAGATGCATCGAAAGAAAATTTGTAGAATTTGTACTTTGCTGTTGATACTCATGATGTTTTTCATGAAGTGATATTAGCTTTCTTTTTAAAGAGGGCAATGGATGAAAATTTTTGCCTTTCTTCTGCCTTAGCCTAGCATGGCTAAATTACAGGTATACTTTTTAAATGTCACGATAAAATAAATAAAAAATATAATGTATGCCTTTAATGAAGGTGTACTACCTGTTAGAATACCGTTGGAATTCCTTTGGATGCTAATAATGATCTCTAGAATTGATTTGGCATTTCTTATTTGATAAAGTTTAGAAAGAGGAATGTGAGGATTGGCGAAATAAAGATTTATCTTTTGCTGAAGATTAAACTTATTGGCTTCTTCCTTGGTTTCTGTCAATGGTTATAGCTTCTATTTTCATTTAACCTCAAGTATGTGATGATAATTGACAAACTTCTAAAAATTTCTGTGGAAAATTATAAGAAAAAAGGGATATAAACATATGTCTCTTGGAAAGAGGTTGTAAGTAAAAGAAAGAAGGAGTCTTGGCTTTAAGTCTCTGATGAGTGGAATAAAGCCTGTATGGTTATTAAACACTTTGATATTGTTGCTGATAAAAGACTCCATTTGGGTTAAATGGTGAAGACTAATTGATGAAGATATAGTAGTTAGTCTGTGAAACTTAAAAACACATCACCTGAGTTAAGCAATTTATCCCTTAGAGACATAGTTAGAAGTTATTTCATTCATAAAATTGAATGTTAAAAAGAAATGTTCTCTTCTGTTGATAATGGCATAAAGAGTCCTCAGTGTAGCCTATAAATAATAGTTTGTTCTTTTTATCAAAAAATTTTGTTTATAACACCAAAGTTGCTGATTTGGTAATTGGGATAAATGCGGAAATTGCCTAGGACAGGAAATGAGGATTAGGATGTTTGGTACTCAGGTTCCTAAAATCATTTCTGAGATTGATGATAAATTGTTGTCAATAAAAAGGAAAGTAAAGATTTTATGTCATGAAGTTAGAATGAATAAGGATAGTTCTCTAAGGTTATATGGCAGAAACATTCTTGTTCCACGCATGGTGTGCCTACACTTCTTTTGTTTTTCTTTGATGGCATTAAAGCTAAACTGAAGACTCAGACAGAATACTAGTGCAGAATCAGCCCATGAATGCCTATATGTTAATTTTCTCTTAGAGATTAAGCCAAAAAGGGTAATTAAAGCTATTGAAGAAGAAGGATGGGTTATTGCAATGCAAGAGGAGCTGCATTAGTTTAAGAGAAACAAAGTTTGGACACTTGTCCATGCACCTTATCTTAAAACCATTATTAGGACCAAGTAGATTTTCAGAAACAAGATGGATGAAAATGAGGTGGTTATCAAGAATAAAGCAAGATTAGTTGCACAGGGGTATAGACAAGAGGAATGGATTGACTATGATGAAACTTTTGCACTAGTTGCAAGACTTAAAGCCGGACATGATATTTCTTGCATATGATGCCTACATGGGTTTAGTGGTATATCAGATGGATGTTGATTGTGTCGTTGTGAGTATGTATTTTATGATGTTCAAGTTTTACATTTATATTTTTACGACTTTACCTAAAACAACACTTTAACAGGCAGTGTACCCGATCAAGTGTAACTTCGTTGGTAAGTAGGGTGTCGATCACTAAGAGCGAGAACAAAATCTTTTATTCTATCAATATTTTGGCTAACAAAACTAAGTTAATCTAAACTATGTTAAGTCTATTCTATGTTAAACATATGCTAAACCTATGTTAATCCTAATTCTAACGGATAAGCGGGGGTTTTCAGTCAGATAGACTGGTACAGGTTTTGTGATAACTTAGATCAATTTAAAACACAATAACACACGCAAGCAGATAGATAAAAGATAGAAGAGCGGTCTAGCCAAATATAAGAAAACTGTATTAACCATGATTAATCTAATTAAAACGTTAGTTTGTTTATTTAGTGCAATGAGTGCGTATCTTGAGGCGACATATCATTCCAAGATTTAAGCAGTACTTCTTCCTAAAACCTAGACACGTAGAATTCTGTCACAGTTAAACGCATCCGCATAAAGCATCCTATTTGCTGATTATAATCTATCTTAGGAGATTAATAATGGTGTTCTTATTAAAATCCTAGCTCATTGGGACTTTACCCATTTACTGCTTAATGGCTCTTTATATACTAGTAGTCCACTGTCCGAGTCTTTACCAATTGAATAAAAACGTACTCGTTGATCCTAGGGTCACCTGTTGGTCCAACTAAGCTCACTAATCTAAAGGCAAAGATAGGCCAATATTTGTGATCCTATGATTCTAGATATATAAATTATGGATATGAAGAGCCATCCCGGCATCTAGCTAGCAAGATATTTTGCAATCCTAGATCCAGTTGAATGATGGGTCGCATACTTAAGCACGTAAACAAGTATAAATTGAGAAACATCAACAAGCAATCAACGATAAATTAAGCAGTCGATATAAACAAACCAAACATTTAAATATTCATAATCATGGCTAATACCCAATGGTATTAGCCCTTAATCATCGTAATCAATACAAGAGTAATCACAAGCAATCACAGAAAATACCCAATGGTATTAGCCCATAATCATGGCTAATACCCAATGGCTAATACCCAATGGTATTAGCCCTTAATCATCGTATAAATTGAGAAACATAAACAAGCAATCACAGAAAATATATACTTTACACTTTAAGCAACTAGCAAATGATAAATGGACTTAATCTAACAGGATAGGCTAAGGTGTAAAGGTGCAACGAAACAAATAGTTGGTGTTATCCTAAAGGATTGGCTCTACTGGTTTTGCTAGGGGATATTACTCTTAAAGGACCACGCTCAATATCTTCAAGAATCTTCAATTACCATATCTTGGATACGGTATATGGAAGTCTTCTGGATACGGCGTATAGGTCTTCGTGGTTTCTTGTGAGGTGCAGGCACAGATACGGCGTATCTCCTTGATGGATATGGCATATAGAATGTCAGAACAATTTCTTCATATTTCTTTGTTTAAGCTCCAGAATGCGTGCCTTTTAGCTAATCTTCCAAAGTACTCCATAATTACTGCAAATCTCAAATATAAACGATTAAGTATCAATTCTTGCAATAATTATATAAAATGGGTAGAAAACATGGGATAAATGATGCTATAAAAGTGACGTTATTTGATGTCATCAAATATCCCCCCAATTGAATCCTACTTGTCCTCAAGTAGCCTTTATAAATTTATGAAAAATGTATCCCTAAGGTTTTTTCAGTTAAGTATTTATTTGTTTAATTACTAGTACCCAACCAAACACCTCACGAAATAGAAAGATGAAAACACTCAAATTACTCAACTAATCTATGTGGTAACATGTAACTAATTCGCTCAATTGCTTGACAAGTATTATATCATAAGCTTGACAAGGATACACATCTCCACCACTAAAGCTAAGGAGTAACAAGTTTATAAAGGCAAATTAGGTTTAAAAAGGCTTAAAGGGTTTGATCACTCTTTTTAATCTCTATCGATACCAATATTCCAAAAAAGGTGACAAAATCACACATACACACCCATAACGATGTGATAGACACATATGACTGCATTTGAACCTTAACTCTATAAGCTATAGAAAGGGCCTAGTGCCTTTACCAAAAGTCATAAACTAGCAAGGGCGACAAATTACATATACACATCCATAACGATGGAATAGACATACATGATTGCATTCAATTGCCTTACTCGAGTAAAACTAAGTTTTAGGATGGAGAGTGATATAGGGTATGGATCTTCTAATCCTTTTACCAAAAAGTAATAAACCAACAAGGCGGACAAAATCACACATACATGGCCGTAACAACGGAATAGACACATGTGATTGCTCACATCCTCATTTGAATAAGACCTAAGGGTTAGGGATTAGGAAAGGGAAATAATTGTTGTTAAATGAAAAAATAAACAAAACAAACAGACTAAGTCCAAACGAATAAGGTACAAGTTGCTAGATATTTTCCCGACCGTGCCCATGATAAAGATACTAAAATATATACACAAATGCCTCGATCATAGATAAATGAAAACAACCCTAAGTTGGCATTCCCGTAATGGTCAACTTCCCAATCATCCATACTATACATCCTTTTACAAAACAAGTGGCGATATCCTACACTTTTATACAAAAAACATTTTCATCGTTGATTTATAACACGTATCAATGAATAATTGATCCTTCAAATAGTTCCATTGGTTAAGATTTAACGAACCGACTATCTTCAAAATTTCCTCCTCCTCTTTTTTGCAGTGATTTTCTAATTTTTCCATTTTTTTAACAATATACTACGAATCTCTGTGTAATTTCACCATCTTCACGATCATAATAGCATTGGATAATTTCTTCCATAAAGTCTTCCACCATGTCACGAAAAATTGTCGTCATGCATCTTTGATAAGTTACAGGTGCGTTGCATAATCCAAACGGCATTCTTCTGTAAGCAAAAGTTCCATAAGGACAAGTGAACGCTATCTTTTCTTGATCTTCAGGTGCGATTGGAATTTGGAAGAATCCTGAAAAACCATCAAGAAAACAGTAATATTCATTCCCAGATAAACGTTATAACATTTGATCAATAAATGGAAGATGGAAATGATCCTTTCGAGTCGTATTATCAAGTTTACGATAATTGATGCACATTCGCCATCCTGTAACTGTGCCAGAAGGAATCAACTCATTGTTGTCATTTAAAAATACAGTCATTCCTCCTTTCTTTAGGAAAACATGAATAGTGTGGAAACTAGAAGGAGGGGAGGTTAATAGTTTACAAGTTTGTTTTACGTTTTAAAAGTTTACTTTCAAATTTTTTTAGATCTGAGTTATATGTTTAACCAATCCACACTATGAACAAGCAATAACTATCTAAACTAAAACTAGATAACGAATCATTAATAATGTAAAGAGTTATAGGAAAAAGGACAAGTCAAACAAAGACACCAAGATTTTATAGTGGTTCGGATAACGAATACCTCTTCGCCCTACTCCAACTCCCCGAGTATCCGACTCGAGATTTCACTATGTCAAAAGCTCCCTTCTAGGCGGAGGGAAAAGGGAAAAACCGTTTACACGTCGCTTACTGTTATTTTCGACATATGCTAGATGTCGACGTCCTAATCTTAGCTAGAAACACAATTCACCACTTCACAATCAATACACAATCACTAGATCTACACTATCGAATTTACACACTATCTGAATCATACAAATACACAAGATAATTACAATAGAGGTTTGGTACTTAGAAGAAAGGAGGAGAGATCACTAATCAACACTTCATTTCTTGGTGAATATGATTGTTCTTCTCTTGCACTTGAAAGAGAAGGAAAAGATAAGAAGAAGAGATTAGATCACTTGAAACAAGATCAAGAGATGTTAGTGATCAAGATATTTAGTGAGAGAAAGAAGGTTTTTAGAGAGAGAAATCAGTGTGAGAAAATTCATGCAAAGAGGTCTAGATTTAAGCAAGGGGTGGACCAGTATTTATAGACATGAAAAGCCAACGTTAACTGGCGGCGGTCCCGACGGTCCCATATATATATAAGGGGGCCGCCAGTAGTCTCCGCTCCTCTTTACTTATCATTTTGTGGGAAGGTTGTAACTGGTTATAGAAGCTTCCGTGTTGGGGGGAAAAAATTTTGAATTTCAAATTTTAAGTTTTTAATAAAACTTTTCTATTAATTAGAAAATATTTTGTATAATTAATTTTGTGAAAATCTTTTATAAAAATGTAATGGATGAGAAAAATATTTTCTTGATAACTAATCATGCTTAATGATTTGTTTGTTCATACCTTAAGTGATCACTAATCTTAGAAATGGAATTTTACGATTAATAATTTGTAAACGTTTAATTTTATTGTAAATGTTTTTACATTTTGTTATTATCAAAACGTTGAGAGGTCGAAAAATATAAATAACGTTTTAGACATTATTTGTATTAACAATCTTCTCCTTTTTTATGATGAAAAAATATAAACTCATTTTAAATAAAATTAAAGATGTCAAATTATTAAATGAGTTTTGTTCTATTTCTCTCCCTTTTTGTCGAATTCAAAAAGGATGATCGTCGAGTTGTTGTAGGAAGAAAGAAATCGACGATATCAAGACTCCCCCTTGATGTATGCTCCCCCTTGTTCGGGGCACCAAGGGATCGATCTTACAAAAATTGTGTGCTACAAAACAAGGTTAGAAATACAAGTGCAATACAAATATCTTTTTAAAGCAACACATTATAATCAAGTCACCCAAAATAGAGTTTCATTCAACCAACAAGAAACTCATACAATAGCAAATCATAAGACAAACTGAGAACCAGAAAAACTTAACAGATATCGGTAGCTGTTGGGACGGTCTGAGTGAGGAGATCGAGCAAGGGAAAAAGAAGATTGATTGCATCTTTTATATGTTACTCCACATTAAATATTATCTGAGAGAGCTTCTTGCATTACACAAGGCTGTGATGCAACCATGTTTTTCTAGACTGTGTGTAGATAAGTAAAATAACAGATTGCATGAAGACCCAATTACATTTGATGAGAATCAAATCCGAGTAAATGCCTGCCTTGATGAACTTGCTATGTACAAGCTTGGGGATACTTACTTATAAATTCTTCATTAATCATAGTCCTGCTCTCTTAATCATTCCTGATGGTGTCAAAAAGAAAAAGAAATCATTTAAGTTTGCCAATTATTGGACTGATAAAGGTGATTTTCTTAAAGTTGTAGAGGAAAATTAGAGTTTAAATGTTGAAGGATATAATATGTATTCTTTGACAAAGTGTCACACCCCCAAACAGGGCCTGGACGGAATACGTGTCCGGGGGTGTGACGTCATAATATACATCACACAAAGTACAAAGAACGACCACTAATGGACGTTTTGAAAATCATAACTCGTTGTATTTATTAAAAAAATGGATAAGTCTTACAAGATTTGAAATGAAATTTAAAACGTTGCGGAAGCATAATTAAGTTTTCAAAAGACAACGAGTATGAATGATAATAAAGTCTTGAAAGATGATATCATATTGCACGTAGACTCCACATAGCACATCAGGGAAGTCCAAAGCTAAGTACCTGAAAAACATGCTTAAAACGTCAACATAAAGTTGGTGAATTCATAGGTTTAATTCAAACGTAATTAGTGTGGACCACAAGTTTCCAAAACGTATGCGACAGTTATAACAGATACAACTTCACATAAAAAGGTATTTACGTTGCGCTAAGCTCATGACACCGAAGCTAATAGTGGAAAGTAGCATATAACATGCCAAGTAATTGCTTGCCCTTACAGGTGTCCGACCAAAGACCACCTAACCAGTTTCGACATGACATATATCCGTTTATCGGGAGCCCCGTGGGTAGTGAGCGCTACTCACCCGGATAGGGATAATTAGTCCCAATAGATCTATTTATTCACTCGCGCTCCCTCAACCGGTCCTCCGGTCAAGAAATTAACAGTTCATGATAGTTCGGGCAATAGTGGTCTAAACGCTACTTAGGCAACACGTAAACAGGGAAATCTCACGTATAGTACTTGTGTCCAATTTTAAAAACAAGCAATGTTTCTCACCCCAAGTTATAAAACATTTATTCAAAATGAGTAAAAGAGTGGGGCTATGAACTCACCTTATGCGAGTTGTGGATCAAAAGAAATCAATCATGTGAAAACGAATCTCACGGTCCTAGCGACAACCTAGCATATAGTTTTCGTTTAAGAATAATGTACAACGAATAACGCTTAACGCAAGAGCTGATCATCCGAGCATGAGTAGGCACGGCGTATCCTTTTCAAAACGTATTTTCGAAAGTTATAAGTTTTGATAAGTCTCGACACTTTGAAACATCTTCGAAAATATTTCTTTCTTTAGTGTATTTTGTCTTTTAGTGTATTTCGTCTTTTAGTGTATTTAATCTTTTAGTGTATTTCGTCTTTTAGTGTATTTTGTCTTTTAGTGTATTTCGTCTTTTAGTGACCCGACACACCAAAGTTGACTCAATAACCGTAAATGTTGACCTAAACTCGACACTTAACGCTATTCTTCATTTTATCATAAGTTTGATAATAAAAGTAAATTTTTTAACGCATTTATAAAGTTTATAAAATTTCGACATGACATTTTTAAAAATATTGACTTTTCATTTTTATCCATCTCGACTCGTGAAAATATCCGTTTTATAAAAGTACATCTTTTATTGACTCAAAAGAATATCCGATCGATTTTCGACAACACCGCAAATATTACAACAAATTCATTCTAAACCTAAACCTCTTCGACTTTCCATTTACGCTTCCAACAAAACAAACATCTAACTTAATCTCTTCGCCAACAATATTTAAGCTCGCTATACGATAAATCTCAAATAAATAATATAGCCGTAATAATAACAATATATATATCAAAATAGTCACAACGAACTTTTAAACGCAAAAGTACAACTACTTTTTGTGTTTTTCCATTTTTAAATAAAAAGATTAGACTTTGAGACTTGTGGTTTTATAGAAAAATAGGTAATGGTTTTCACAATGATCCGCTTTGTACATCTTATTCGGAATGATCACACGAATGAAAAAGTACAACTTATTTATGAAAAAGTAGAGATGACTTACAAGGAAACACGACGAAAGATGATTAGAAACTAAGAACAACCCAAACGTTGTTTATAAACTACCCGGATGAAATAACAATCAACCTCGAACAATATATCTTCAAATGGTTTGATCAAAGATTAAAAAGAAATGGATTTATGTCTGTGTTTGTAGGCGTTCGAACCAAGAGAGGAAGAAAGAAAAGAGAGAACAAAGTGTGTGTGAAATGAATATGCAAATGATTAAGATAACATATAAGCTAGCTCTAAAAATCACAACACATGCATGTATGTGTGTGTATGACCGGCGTGTGGACAAGGAGTCCTAGGGACCAATTTGATCTCCCAATCAAACCCTTGTGTGTACATGTCCTTGTGCCAAAACATGGGAAACTTGTCTCTTGATTTGAATTTCAAAATTTTGGCATCCTAAGTGTATATGTATGTGTATATCCGGTTACAACAAAGCCAGGGGGGACCAAAAGTGACCTCCAACATTCTAGGGATATCATGCATGCATGTGAATTAATTGTTGGATCGTTTTCTAAATAGATCTTAACCTTTAGCTTGTAAAGGGTTTGTTACTTTAGATAATTCTAAAGCAACAATAATGAAATACTGATTTGAACACTATTGATTATGCGGAAACTAATCAATAATGCTAAGAAGAACAGTATTAAGAATCACAAAAGAACTTTATATTATAACTTGAATCTGCCTAGGTTACAGATTACAAAAACTATGATTGTTAATAGATCTCTATTGATCTGTGTAGAACTATGTTGATCTATCTATGCCCAGGGTTCCTTTTATAGACTAAGGAAACCCTAATGGGCTTTACAAAACGCGTTAAGAGATAATGCATATCTATTCCTAATTTATCTCATGCATATCTTATAAGCAGTACTAATACAATACACTAGCATTACTAATACTAACTAACAGTACTAACTAAACTGACAGTACTAACATTGTACTGGCAGTACTAACTACAAAGCTAGCAGTACTAAAGACTTAGACTTATTTCTTCAATCTACATTAACAACATTAAGTCTTCACTAGCAGTATTAATCTTAAGCTAGCAGTATTAACTTGTAGAAGCTTCAGAATCCCAACACTAACTTATACTAATTTGATTTTTAGTTTGAAAATGGCTAACAGGCCTTTTGGCTTGCTGATGTAGTTGACAACATTTTAGCCAAAACACTAAACCAATTGATGCAGATCTTTAAAACTTGTTTCAACATCATTTAATGACCAAAACAAAAGCAAATAGTGCAACAATACCAGCTAGAACAAAATTAAGCTCAAAGATACAATGAATCTGAGCTTATGATATCAGATTCATACAACCAACTCACAAACCTATTGAAACTTGATTAATCCTAACAAATTCCTTAAATCCTTGTTTTATTAACTTAACTTTGAGATTTAAAATCAAATTAAAGAACCAAATGGTTATGGACAGTACTAACTCATGTTAGTACTGCCATGAACCAAACACCCCTTTAAGTTGCATAAACTCATTTTTAGCTAATAAAATTTAGAATTAAGGCTTAGATAAGCAATACCAGATAGTGCTCAGCTTATAAAAGACCAAATGAGCATATTTCATCAATCAAATAAGCAGGAATGATAAGCAAACAGATTATGCTAATATTTTTGGTTTTCTCAACTGTTTTAGAACAAAAACTTATAAACTAAGATCTAAACTGATAATTGAACTAGATAAGCATCTAACAACTATAATAAGCAGTATTAAGCTATTCTAAACAATTATAAGCAGACAATAAGCAATAAAAAGCTAAATTGCAAATTTAAGCTATAGAATGTAAAATGAGGACTTACAAAAGCCTTTGCATAAACAAGGCCTATATTTTTGCTCCAAGAGCTGATCTACAAAGCTCTAGCTTATCAGAGATAAGCTAGTAAGGTCTTGGAAGCCCTTCCAAATCTGGCTTCCCTTCCAATATAAGTTGTGGTACATTTGGGAGTGGATTTTGAGTAACAATAAGCTCAGTTAAGCTTTGAGAGCTTAACTGAGTATATAGCTAGCTTATTAGTTTCAGTGAAAGCTTATTGAGCTTATTTGAGTATAAGAGAGCTTATTCAAACCATTATGCATTAAAGTAAAATCATGAATTGCAAATTGAACAATATGAAAACTACACTTTTATTAATGATTTAAACTGAATACAAGCTTATGAAAAGAAAGTTACACTAATTTGAAATACAATAAGCTAAAAACGATTAATAAGCTAAACTAATCCTACACTACTACACTAGATTATCCAAATGTGTGTGAGAGGCTCCTTTTATAGGCGAGGAGTGAAGCTTCTAGGCCTCTGGACGCTCCTCTCTTCTTTAATCATAGCCATCCACTCATAACCGCTTTCATCTTGACCGTTGAATGCCCTCCACGCATGATTAGCCAATGATTGGCCTTGGGATTGCCAACGTGGCTCCCAAAGGCGTCATTGCGTGCGTCATTGCTTCTAGAAAGGTTAAGTTTATTTTAAGCAGGGTAAATTTCGGTGCAGGGTGAATTTGGGGACGGAGGGTGAATAGTAAAACTGTTCTTCCCACCCTTTTCTTTTCTTTATTTCGTTTGTTTGACCGAGTCATATAAGAGGGTTGACTTGGGTTTATAAAAAGGAAGTTGGGCCATGGTTTATAACTTGGGCCTTCGTGGGTTTTTTTATAATTGAATTTGGGCTTTTAATACTTAACGACCGTTAGTCCATTTAGTATTAAGGACTAACAAAGGACTTAACGAAGGACTAACGGTGTAATTAGATTTGGGACTTTTGGTGAAAATGGTATAACATTTAAGGACCTTTTGGTAATTTTAAGGGTTTGTCTTCACATGAGTTGACCAAGGTTGACCATGGTTGACTTAAGTTGACTTAAGCTTGATAAACACCCGACTCTTTTGTACTCATTTCGTCTCGTGTTTGTTTTTGTCCAGATTTTGGCTCTTTTCATGTGATTCTTGTAATATTCGTACCTAAACATCAAAAAAGACAAAATATACAATATACAAACATAATATATTCATTTTTCATCTTTTAAGGGTTATTTTGATATAAAAACAGATAAGTGTTTTCACACTTATTAAAATCCCCTAAACTAAGTGATTATTATGTCCTCACGCAATGTTATATGCT